>OY748289.1:0-75497 GCA_963556515.1 Nudaria mundana | reverse complement strand
GTCCAGGAAGGCGCGCTCCACGCCGCTGTACGTGCTGTAGTGTGTGTGTAGTGTGTAGTGCACTGTACAGTACTGACGTGGCGCCCAGCAGCGTGGCGAGCTCGTCCAGGAAGGCGCGCTCCACGCCGCTGTACGTGCTGTAGTGTGTGTGTAGTGTGTAGTGCACTGTACAGTACTGACGTGGCGCCCAGCAGCGTGGCGAGCTCGTCCAGGAAGGCGCGCTCCACGCCGCTGTACGTGCTGTAGTGTGTGTGTAGTGTGTAGTGCACTGTACAGTACTGACGTGGCGCCCAGCAGCGTGGCGAGCTCGTCCAGGAAGGCGCGCTCCACGCCGCTGTACGTGCTGTAGTGTGTGTGTAGTGTGTAGTGCACTGTACAGTACTGACGTGGCGCCCAGCAGCGTGGCGAGCTCGTCCAGGAAGGCGCGCTCCACGCCGCTGTACGTGCTGTAGTGTGTGTGTAGTGTGTAGTGCACTGTACAGTACTGACGTGGCGCCCAGCAGCGTGGCGAGCTCGTCCAGGAAGGCGCGCTCCACGCCGCTGTACGTGCTGTAGTGTGTGTGTAGTGTGTAGTGCACTGTACAGTACTGACGTGGCGCCCAGCAGCGTGGCGAGCTCGTCCAGGAAGGCGCGCTCCACGCCGCTGTACGTGCTGTAGTGTGTGTGTAGTGTGTAGTGCACTGTACAGTACTGACGTGGCGCCCAGCAGCGTGGCGAGCTCGTCCAGGAAGGCGCGCTCCACGCCGCTGTACGTGCTGTAGTGTGTGTGTAGTGTGTAGTGCACTGTACAGTACTGACGTGGCGCCCAGCAGCGTGGCGAGCTCGTCCAGGAAGGCGCGCTCCACGCCGCTGTACGTGCTGTAGTGTGTGTGTAGTGTGTAGTGCACTGTACAGTACTGACGTGGCGCCCAGCAGCGTGGCGAGCTCGTCCAGGAAGGCGCGCTCCACGCCGCTGTACGTGCTGTAGTGTGTGTGTAGTGTGTGTAGTGTGTAGTGCACTGTACAGTACTGACGTGGCGCCCAGCAGCGTGGCGAGCTCGTCCAGGAAGGCGCGCTCCACGCCGCTGTACGTGCTGTAGTGTGTGTGTAGTGTGTAGTGCACTGTACAGTACTGACGTGGCGCCCAGCAGCGTGGCGAGCTCGTCCAGGAAGGCGCGCTCCACGCCGCTGTACGTGCTGTAGTGTGTGTGTAGTGTGTAGTGCACTGTACAGTACTGACGTGGCGCCCAGCAGCGTGGCGAGCTCGTCCAGGAAGGCGCGCTCCACGCCGCTGTACGTGCTGTAGTGTGTGTGTAGTGTGTAGTGCACTGTACAGTACTGACGTGGCGCCCAGCAGCGTGGCGAGCTCGTCCAGGAAGGCGCGCTCCACGCCGCTGTACGTGCTGTAGTGTGTGTGTAGTGTGTAGTGCACTGTACAGTACTGACGTGGCGCCCAGCAGCGTGGCGAGCTCGTCCAGGAAGGCGCGCTCCACGCCGCTGTACGTGCTGTAGTGTGTGTGTAGTGTGTGTGTAGTGTGTAGTGCACTGTACAGTACTGACGTGGCGCCCAGCAGCGTGGCGAGCTCGTCCAGGAAGGCGCGCTCCACGCCGCTGTACGTGCTGTAGTGTGTGTGTAGTGTGTAGTGCACTGTACAGTACTGACGTGGCGCCCAGCAGCGTGGCGAGCTCGTCCAGGAAGGCGCGCTCCACGCCGCTGTACGTGCTGTAGTGTGTGTGTAGTGTGTAGTGCACTGTACAGTACTGACGTGGCGCCCAGCAGCGTGGCGAGCTCGTCCAGGAAGGCGCGCTCCACGCCGCTGTACGTGCTGTAGTGTGTGTGTAGTGTGTAGTGCACTGTACAGTACTGACGTGGCGCCCAGCAGCGTGGCGAGCTCGTCCAGGAAGGCGCGCTCCACGCCGCTGTACGTGCTGTAGTGTGTGTGTAGTGTGTAGTGCACTGTACAGTACTGACGTGGCGCCCAGCAGCGTGGCGAGCTCGTCCAGGAAGGCGCGCTCCACGCCGCTGTACGTGCTGTAGTGTGTGTGTAGTGTGTAGTGCACTGTACAGTACTGACGTGGCGCCCAGCAGCGTGGCGAGCTCGTCCAGGAAGGCGCGCTCCACGCCGCTGTACGTGCTGTAGTGTGTGTGTAGTGTGTAGTGCACTGTACAGTACTGACGTGGCGCCCAGCAGCGTGGCGAGCTCGTCCAGGAAGGCGCGCTCCACGCCGCTGTACGTGCTGTAGTGTGTGTGTAGTGTGTAGTGCACTGTACAGTACTGACGTGGCGCCCAGCAGCGTGGCGAGCTCGTCCAGGAAGGCGCGCTCCACGCCGCTGTACGTGCTGTAGTGTGTGTGTAGTGTGTAGTGCACTGTACAGTACTGACGTGGCGCCCAGCAGCGTGGCGAGCTCGTCCAGGAAGGCGCGCTCCACGCCGCTGTACGTGCTGTAGTGTGTGTGTAGTGTGTAGTGCACTGTACAGTACTGACGTGGCGCCCAGCAGCGTGGCGAGCTCGTCCAGGAAGGCGCGCTCCACGCCGCTGTACGTGCTGTAGTGTGTGTGTAGTGTGTAGTGCACTGTACAGTACTGACGTGGCGCCCAGCAGCGTGGCGAGCTCGTCCAGGAAGGCGCGCTCCACGCCGCTGTACGTGCTGTAGTGTGTGTGTAGTGTGTAGTGCACTGTACAGTACTGACGTGGCGCCCAGCAGCGTGGCGAGCTCGTCCAGGAAGGCGCGCTCCACGCCGCTGTACGTGCTGTAGTGTGTGTGTAGTGTGTAGTGCACTGTACAGTACTGACGTGGCGCCCAGCAGCGTGGCGAGCTCGTCCAGGAAGGCGCGCTCCACGCCGCTGTACGTGCTGTAGTGTGTGTGTAGTGTGTAGTGCACTGTACAGTACTGACGTGGCGCCCAGCAGCGTGGCGAGCTCGTCCAGGAAGGCGCGCTCCACGCCGCTGTACGTGCTGTAGTGTGTGTGTAGTGTGTAGTGCACTGTACAGTACTGACGTGGCGCCCAGCAGCGTGGCGAGCTCGTCCAGGAAGGCGCGCTCCACGCCGCTGTACGTGCTGTAGTGTGTGTGTAGTGTGTAGTGCACTGTACAGTACTGACGTGGCGCCCAGCAGCGTGGCGAGCTCGTCCAGGAAGGCGCGCTCCACGCCGCTGTACGTGCTGTAGTGTGTGTGTAGTGTGTAGTGCACTGTACAGTACTGACGTGGCGCCCAGCAGCGTGGCGAGCTCGTCCAGGAAGGCGCGCTCCACGCCGCTGTACGTGCTGTAGTGTGTGTGTAGTGTGTAGTGCACTGTACAGTACTGACGTGGCGCCCAGCAGCGTGGCGAGCTCGTCCAGGAAGGCGCGCTCCACGCCGCTGTACGTGCTGTAGTGTGTGTGTAGTGTGTAGTGCACTGTACAGTACTGACGTGGCGCCCAGCAGCGTGGCGAGCTCGTCCAGGAAGGCGCGCTCCACGCCGCTGTACGTGCTGTAGTGTGTGTGTAGTGTGTAGTGCACTGTACAGTACTGACGTGGCGCCCAGCAGCGTGGCGAGCTCGTCCAGGAAGGCGCGCTCCACGCCGCTGTACGTGCTGTAGTGTGTGTGTAGTGTGTAGTGCACTGTACAGTACTGACGTGGCGCCCAGCAGCGTGGCGAGCTCGTCCAGGAAGGCGCGCTCCACGCCGCTGTACGTGCTGTAGTGTGTGTGTAGTGTGTAGTGCACTGTACAGTACTGACGTGGCGCCCAGCAGCGTGGCGAGCTCGTCCAGGAAGGCGCGCTCCACGCCGCTGTACGTGCTGTAGTGTGTGTGTAGTGTGTAGTGCACTGTACAGTACTGACGTGGCGCCCAGCAGCGTGGCGAGCTCGTCCAGGAAGGCGCGCTCCACGCCGCTGTACGTGCTGTAGTGTGTGTGTAGTGTGTAGTGCACTGTACAGTACTGACGTGGCGCCCAGCAGCGTGGCGAGCTCGTCCAGGAAGGCGCGCTCCACGCCGCTGTACGTGCTGTAGTGTGTGTGTAGTGTGTAGTGCACTGTACAGTACTGACGTGGCGCCCAGCAGCGTGGCGAGCTCGTCCAGGAAGGCGCGCTCCACGCCGCTGTACGTGCTGAGCGACGCCACCACGCCGCGCAGGGGGGGCGCGCGCCACGTCACCCGCACGGGCCGGTGGTAGTACTGCGGCGCCACCAGCTCCTGCTGCGCCAGGCACTCCCTCTGCAACACGAGCGGGCTGTAGTCGCGGCACGGGAGAGGGGGGAGGGGGGGAGGGAGGGGAGGAGGGCGGGGAGGTGTCAGTACGTACGATCCAGAAGGCGGTGACGAGGTCCGCCGCGGGGGGCAGGTCCCGCTGCAGGTCGGGTTCGAGAGCGAGCGGCACCAGCGTGCGGGCGGGCGGGCGCGCGGCGCCGGGTTGCAGGGCGCCGCCCGCCCCCGCCAGCGCCGCGCCCAGCTCCCGCAGTGCCTCGCTCCCCAGCCCCGCCGCGCCCAGCACCACGCCTGCACACACAAACACACACACATATATATTACCGTCCTAGGTAGCTGCATTGATTATTCTTCCAGCTACTTATCCCGGCGATGTGTTCCTGTGTGGGCTAAGTCGCGAATGTCGACCGGGGCGTCCGGCCGGTCACGTAACCATAAATACATACATAATAATATGATCACGGCCATGTCCCTGAGAGGGAGAGGGAGAGGGGAGGCGGAGGCGCATTACACACCCACACTTTGCCAGTCCTCGTTGGTCCCGCGTAGTAGAGAGCGAGCCCGGTGTCGGCTCCGTCACCTGACATCACTAAACCGAACCCAAATTCAATAAATACAATGTAACAATGATACAATGAAACAACTGTAAAGTGAATTTATTGCACCTTTAAATATCTGTTCGACATGTTCGCTGGGGTCGTCGGTCACGTCCCCGGTCACGTCCCCGGTCACGTCGTCGGTCACGTCAGCCTCCACGCCTCGCCCCAGTGCCACGGTCACGTCTTCGTCGACCGTCGCGCCTCGCTCCGGTCCCACGTCCGGTTCCCGCTCTGGAGTCTTCTCCAGTTCTACGTCAGGTACATTTTCTGCATTACGGACAAACAACAAATGAGTGACGTTCGTATAGTAAGTATTGATTGCAGACATTAGAGTCGACACTCCAACAGGCAACAGGCAACAGGCAACAGGCAACAGGCGGCGCTCTCCACACTAACACTAACACTAAAGCAGAGACATGTTTTAGAATGTAATATTATTGAAGCCAAGAGAACCAAAGAGCATTTAATATTTTATCTAATCTCATGTCAAAAAGTTCGAATTATGATTTCAAAATTTTACATAAATATAAAGTCTATGATTACGACAGCGATAAAATTTAAAAAGTTATTCTATGATACAGATTTTCTATAAGATTTTCTCGAAAACTACAATTTTTTTTTTTTTTTCAATTCCGCAAGACCGCGGCCACTCCCATGTCCATTGCTGCGGGTGTCTCTGGTGACACTAAAGTATTTCCAGTGGCGCCCGGCGGACTTTGGCCACGCATGTGACCTCTTCGAGGGTTTGGTCGGAATGAAAATCCCGCGTCGTAGGGGTTGGGTTTTGTTCCGCGTCAGTGAGTGAATCTGATTACGTGCTGTGGGGCAAGGGCCCCGGAGCACGCAACCCTTCTAGCCTGCTTCTGTAAGGACGGCAGGTAGCTATCCCGTCGTCCTCAGGCCCCGATCATGGGGGTCGATGGTCCTGGGCTTAGATGAGCCTGCGGCGCCCTGGCCGCTGACTGCGGAACTCAGCGGGGAGGGTACGATCCCTCTCCCTCTCGGCCGCCTCCTTTGCGAGCATAACTTGCTCGCAGGACACGGCCGCGCTCCCCCTACTCGCGCAGGAGACCATGGCTTGGAGCATGGTTTCCAGCGAGAGGATATCCACGCCCAGACCCACTACGAGGTCCCGGCGCTGACTCGCCCACGCTGAGCACTCCACCAACGTGTGGAGTGCGGTGACGTCGTCGGAAACCTTGCAGTGTTGACACCGGGGTGTGACCTCACGATGGATGCGAAACAGATAGCTACCGAAGCATCCATGCCCGGTAACATTCTGCGTCGCACGATACGTGAGGTCACCATGCCGCCTCTACAGCCACTCGTCCATGATCGGTCTCACCGCCGCGATGACGGTAATTCCCCACTTTGGTTGCTCAAGTCGCACCCTCCAAGTCTCCATGAGATCCTGGCGGAGTTGGGACCGCTGGTCCTCGATTTCTCGAGTCGCAGGCCTGTGGTCCCTCTCCAGCGCCTCCTTGTGCCATTGAAACAATGACGCAAGGGCTCTCGCTTCCAGGTCCCATGGAGGGGTCCCAGCGAAGAGACATGCAGCCTCTCCGGAGATCGTGCAGTACCCCCGTATGGTTTTGACGGCCAATGTTCGCAGTGGTCTGTTTAAAGAGTCGCGTTCACCCTGACCTCCAATCTATCCGCCAAGAAGAAAACTTTCATTGTGATAATGCAAGTGAAATCGAGTCCTCCTTGGCATTAGAATCGGAACTAACCCAGTTACCTATCACAAATGCACTTCGCGGAAGTTTAGGGGCTAATGATGTTCGCAACAGATTTGCACAATATTTTATGTCTAACAAAGGTAACCTCTCTTATCAAAATGACTATGCTTAAATATTCTTTTGTAAGTAAATAATTATATATCTGTAACTTACCAAACTGTTATATTCTTCACCACTTAATTCTTCGAATATGGGATAATGTACAAAGATTTCTCTCCAGGAATCATACTTAAGCCGCTTATTTTTATGAAAGACCTGTATTATGGGATAAGACTATCGAAATAGTCGCAGTCGACGTCATAATATAGGTCTTTCATGAACTAATGTAATTAATAATTGTTTCCCATAATACAGGTCGTGTGTGGACAAGAGGCCTGTACATAGTTATTATTATTGAACTAAAAAAATGTTTCCTAGAAATAATATACATGGCAAAACCACGTTTGCCGGCTCAGCGGTCAGCTATCAATACATATAGTAAAATTGAAAAAATTGTAAAATTGAAGCGGTCTGTACAAGGAAGGTATATATGAGAAATTGATGCAGGAGACTTTATGAACGCAATATAATCCCAAAATAAGGTTTTTAGAATTTTTGTCTGTGTGTCTGTTTGTCTGAATGTTTGAACACGCTAATCTCAGAAACGGCTTAACTGATTTGAATGCGGTTTTCACTAATGCGTTGCGGTACGTTCAACTTAACATTTAGTGTTTGTTTAATTTCAAAAGGTTGATAAATAAAAAAGTTATGTCGATCTAAAAAATCACGAATAAACTCAAGTTAAGCAACCCCAGTCGCGGTTCTAACTAGGATGGGTGACCAATTGGCACAAAATATATCAAGTGACAGACATGACAGGCAGACATACATTACGCCTATATTCCCGAAGGGGTAGGCAGAGGTGCGTTACACATCAACACTGTGTCAGTACGTATTGCTGATAGGGCACTTTAGAAGATCGCAGTCAGGACAGGTGTTACATACCTTCACCGACCGGGAATCTCGCTTGAGTTCTCAAAGAGTGCTGTCGGCACGAAGTCGGTCTCAGGAAACCAATGAACAACGCGAAGCGCGTTTGACTGCTGATCGCGAGGCGCATGCTATGTCGCGTGAATCTGAGACCTTCACCGACCGGGAATCTCGCTTGAGTTCTCAAAGAGTGCTGTCGGCACGAAGTCGGTCTCAGGAAACCAATGAACAACGCGAAGCGCGTTTGACTGCTGATCGCGAGGCGCATGCTATGTCGCGTGAATCTGAGACCTTCACCGACCGGGAATCTCGCTTGAGTTCTCAAAGAGTGCTGTCGGCACGAAGTCGGTCTCAGGAAACCAATGAACAACGCGAAGCGCGTTTGACTGCTGATCGCGAGGCGCATGCTATGTCGCGTGAATCTGAGACCTTCACCGACCGGGAATCTCGCTTGAGTTCTCAAAGAGTGCTGTCGGCACGAAGTCGGTCTCAGGAAACCAATGAACAACGCGAAGCGCGTTTGACTGCTGATCGCGAGGCGCATGCTATGTCGCGTGAATCTGAGACCTTCACCGACCGGGAATCTCGCTTGAGTTCTCAAAGAGTGCTGTCGGCACGAAGTCGGTCTCAGGAAACCAATGAACAACGCGAAGCGCGTTTGACTGCTGATCGCGAGGCGCATGCTATGTCGCGTGAATCTGAGACCTTCACCGACCGGGAATCTCGCTTGAGTTCTCAAAGAGTGCTGTCGGCACGAAGTCGGTCTCAGGAAACCAATGAACAACGCGAAGCGCGTTTGACTGCTGATCGCGAGGCGCATGCTATGTCGCGTGAATCTGAGACCTTCACCGACCGGGAATCTCGCTTGAGTTCTCAAAGAGTGCTGTCGGCACGAAGTCGGTCTCAGGAAACCAATGAACAACGCGAAGCGCGTTTGACTGCTGATCGCGAGGCGCATGCTATGTCGCGTGAATCTGAGACCTTCACCGACCGGGAATCTCGCTTGAGTTCTCAAAGAGTGCTGTCGGCACGAAGTCGGTCTCAGGAAACCAATGAACAACGCGAAGCGCGTTTGACTGCTGATCGCGAGGCGCATGCTATGTCGCGTGAATCTGAGACCTTCACCGACCGGGAATCTCGCTTGAGTTCTCAAAGAGTGCTGTCGGCACGAAGTCGGTCTCAGGAAACCAATGAACAACGCGAAGCGCGTTTGACTGCTGATCGCGAGGCGCATGCTATGTCGCGTGAATCTGAGACCTTCACCGACCGGGAATCTCGCTTGAGTTCTCAAAGAGTGCTGTCGGCACGAAGTCGGTCTCAGGAAACCAATGAACAACGCGAAGCGCGTTTGACTGCTGATCGCGAGGCGCATGCTATGTCGCGTGAATCTGAGACCTTCACCGACCGGGAATCTCGCTTGAGTTCTCAAAGAGTGCTGTCGGCACGAAGTCGGTCTCAGGAAACCAATGAACAACGCGAAGCGCGTTTGACTGCTGATCGCGAGGCGCATGCTATGTCGCGTGAATCTGAGACCTTCACCGACCGGGAATCTCGCTTGAGTTCTCAAAGAGTGCTGTCGGCACGAAGTCGGTCTCAGGAAACCAATGAACAACGCGAAGCGCGTTTGACTGCTGATCGCGAGGCGCATGCTATGTCGCGTGAATCTGAGACCTTCACCGACCGGGAATCTCGCTTGAGTTCTCAAAGAGTGCTGTCGGCACGAAGTCGGTCTCAGGAAACCAATGAACAACGCGAAGCGCGTTTGACTGCTGATCGCGAGGCGCATGCTATGTCGCGTGAATCTGAGACCTTCACCGACAGGGAATCTCGCTTGAGTTCTCAAAGAGTGCTGTCGGCACGAAGTCGGTCTCAGGAAACCAATGAACAACGCGAAGCGCGTTTGACTGCTGATCGCGAGGCGCATGCTATGTCGCGTGAATCTGAGACCTTCACCGACCGGGAATCTCGCTTGAGTTCTCAAAGAGTGCTGTCGGCATGAAGTCGGTCTCAGGAAACCAATGAACAACGCGAAGCGCGTTTGACTGCTGATCGCGAGGCGCATGCTATGTCGCGTGAATCTGAGACCTTCACCGACAGGGAATCTCGCTTGAGTTCTCAAAGAGTGCTGTCGGCACGAAGTCGGTCTCAGGAAACCAATGAACAACGCGAAGCGCGTTTGACTGCTGATCGCGAGGCGCATGCTATGTCGCGTGAATCTGAGACCTTCACCGACAGGGAATCTCGCTTGAGTTCTCAAAGAGTGCTGTCGGCACGAAGTCGGTCTCAGGAAACCAATGAACAACGCGAAGCGCGTTTGACTGCTGATCGCGAGGCGCATGCTATGTCGCGTGAATCTGAGACCTTCACCGACCGGGAATCTCGCTTGAGTTCTCAAAGAGTGCTGTCGGCACGAAGTCGGTCTCAGGAAACCAATGAACAACGCGAAGCGCGTTTGACTGCTGATCGCGAGGCGCATGCTATGTCGCGTGAATCTGAGACCTTCACCGACCGGGAATCTCGCTTGAGTTCTCAAAGAGTGCTGTCGGCACGAAGTCGGTCTCAGGAAACCAATGAACAACGCGAAGCGCGTTTGACTGCTGATCGCGAGGCGCATGCTATGTCGCGTGAATCTGAGACCTTCACCGACCGGGAATCTCGCTTGAGTTCTCAAAGAGTGCTGTCGGCACGAAGTCGGTCTCAGGAAACCAATGAACAACGCGAAGCGCGTTTGACTGCTGATCGCGAGGCGCATGCTATGTCGCGTGAATCTGAGACCTTCACCGACCGGGAATCTCGCTTGAGTTCTCAAAGAGTGCTGTCGGCACGAAGTCGGTCTCAGGAAACCAATGAACAACGCGAAGCGCGTTTGACTGCTGATCGCGAGGCGCATGCTATGTCGCGTGAATCTGAGACCTTCACCGACCGGGAATCTCGCTTGAGTTCTCAAAGAGTGCTGTCGGCACGAAGTCGGTCTCAGGAAACCAATGAACAACGCGAAGCGCGTTTGACTGCTGATCGCGAGGCGCATGCTATGTCGCGTGAATCTGAGACCTTCACCGACCGGGAATCTCGCTTGAGTTCTCAAAGAGTGCTGTCGGCACGAAGTCGGTCTCAGGAAACCAATGAACAACGCGAAGCGCGTTTGACTGCTGATCGCGAGGCGCATGCTATGTCGCGTGAATCTGAGACCTTCACCGACCGGGAATCTCGCTTGAGTTCTCAAAGAGTGCTGTCGGCACGAAGTCGGTCTCAGGAAACCAATGAACAACGCGAAGCGCGTTTGACTGCTGATCGCGAGGCGCATGCTATGTCGCGTGAATCTGAGACCTTCACCGACCGGGAATCTCGCTTGAGTTCTCAAAGAGTGCTGTCGGCACGAAGTCGGTCTCAGGAAACCAATGAACAACGCGAAGCGCGTTTGACTGCTGATCGCGAGGCGCATGCTATGTCGCGTGAATCTGAGACCTTCACCGACCGGGAATCTCGCTTGAGTTCTCAAAGAGTGCTGTCGGCACGAAGTCGGTCTCAGGAAACCAATGAACAACGCGAAGCGCGTTTGACTGCTGATCGCGAGGCGCATGCTATGTCGCGTGAATCTGAGACCTTCACCGACCGGGAATCTCGCTTGAGTTCTCAAAGAGTGCTGTCGGCACGAAGTCGGTCTCAGGAAACCAATGAACAACGCGAAGCGCGTTTGACTGCTGATCGCGAGGCGCATGCTATGTCGCGTGAATCTGAGACCTTCACCGACCGGGAATCTCGCTTGAGTTCTCAAAGAGTGCTGTCGGCACGAAGTCGGTCTCAGGAAACCAATGAACAACGCGAAGCGCGTTTGACTGCTGATCGCGAGGCGCATGCTATGTCGCGTGAATCTGAGACCTTCACCGACCGGGAATCTCGCTTGAGTTCTCAAAGAGTGCTGTCGGCACGAAGTCGGTCTCAGGAAACCAATGAACAACGCGAAGCGCGTTTGACTGCTGATCGCGAGGCGCATGCTATGTCGCGTGAATCTGAGACCTTCACCGACCGGGAATCTCGCTTGAGTTCTCAAAGAGTGCTGTCGGCACGAAGTCGGTCTCAGGAAACCAATGAACAACGCGAAGCGCGTTTGACTGCTGATCGCGAGGCGCATGCTATGTCGCGTGAATCTGAGACCTTCACCGACCGGGAATCTCGCTTGAGTTCTCAAAGAGTGCTGTCGGCAATAACTCGGTCTCAAGAAACCAGTGAACAACGCATGAAATCAGTTAAGCGTTTCTGAGATTAGCGAGTTCAAACATTCAGACAAACAGATAAATTAATTAATTAATTAACATCTACATTACTGTACCAACCGCAAATAATAAGTTTGTCTTAGGTTACGTCACCCACAGTGGAGTTCACTAAGGGGCGCTGCACACGGCTAACATACTATAATATTTTATCTTAAGATACAATATCGCTCAACAGCTACATGGGGCACACTAAAAGTTTTGCACTTCTAGCTAATCGGAACTATTTGAATTTCGAATGTTATATTTTTTTAAACGTTGCAATCTTCTAAGTAATAAAAATAAACAATTGGCGGGAAATCATTTGTCAATTGTTTTTTATCATACATCAAAGTTCTACGTATGCAACGAAAATGGAATTAAGTCGAAAAGATTCTAGAGCGATGATTTTTTATGATTTTAAAAGTTTTCTCTCTCCGCAAGACTGTGCCGCTCGTCTTCCAAATGCTTTCGGGAGAAAAGCACCTTGTTTGAACTATTTAATTTTTTATACGACTAGTGTCATAATCATAGGCTTTATTTTGACAATTTATGAAAACATAATTTGAATTTTTCGACATGAGAGGAGTTTAAAAGTTACTATATAATCCGAACAATGGGCATTCTACTACGGCTGCCATTTTGAGTTAAATAGATTCTGGTACTAATATACTGTCGCTGTGCGTATCGGCCACTTACGACTGAGATAGTGATGCACGAGGTCGTCCGGCGGCGCGGCCGGCGGCGGGGCCGGACCGGGAGCGCGCCCCGGCCGCAGCAGCGCCAGGTTGCGCGCGCTCATGGGCGACGCGGGCTGCGGGCGCACCGGGCCGGGCGGGCGCGCCGGGCTGGCGCCCCCGAGCAGCCGGAAGGGCGCCTCGGGCAGCGCGGTGCGCGCCTGCACGCTGCGCACCAGCCACAGCGGCGACAGTGGCTGCAGGTGCGGCAGCGCGGCGCGGGCGGTGCGTGCGCCCTCGCCCGCCGCCAGCACGTGCGTGACGCGCGCGCCCGCCGCCGCCACGCACACGGCGCCGCAGCGCACGGCCAGCTGCGCCACGCGCTCGCCGCACGCGCCCCCCACGCCGCTCACCCACACCTGCGCACACACACACGCCCGGTCAGTGTGTGAGTGGCGCCCGCAGCGCCGCACGCACTCTGGCGGGCGCTACTCACACAGAACCCGTCGAGGAGCGCGCCCGCCGCCCTGACGTCGCCGGCGTCGAGGCGCTCGAGTGCGGCGAGCACGTCGTCCTCGGCCCGCGATGAGCCGTCGCCACTCTCCTTTGGCGGCTGAAACGTAAGATGTGATATGGTAATGTATGGGCTGCTGCTTGCACACACACCTTGGATAATGTCTCACAAATGATTAAGTCACAGATAGATAAATAAAATGGTTTTTATTCACTAAACTATTGCTAGGATGAGTGTCTTCGTTCTAAATTGTATCGAGTGACGAAAAAGTGCTGATGTATGAAATGCGACAATTTCTAACCTTTGCCCGCCCCCCATCCTCCCGTTATAGTATTCGTATAAAACCGTAAGATGTATCTTACGGTATCATCCCCATAGAAAGAATAATTCTATGAGGACGATGCCCAATTTATAATTTGATCTAAATTTAATATTTGTTGATCTTGTTCTTTGTCGTTCGAACCATGCCTTATAACCTATATACCTTGAAGTTGCCGGACTCGACGGACACGTCCGCCGAGGCCCTGGTCTCGTCCACGAAGTACCCCGGCGGGCGCACGTTCGGAATTCGCGAAAAGTTCAAACCTGCGCGCGAAAAGGCACTGTTAGACAGGTGTGTGGGGCGCGGGTGGGGGGGAGCGGGGCGCTACTCACTGAGGTCGGGCGCGGCGTCGCGGCGCGGCGAGGACGTGGCGGGCGCGGCGGAGCGCGTTGGCGGCGGGGCGGGCGGGGCGACGGGCGCGTACAGCGCGGGGGGCTGCGCGGCGCCCCGCGCCACCGACTCGCGCGCCCATTCGGGGCGCACCACTGCCTTGCCGTACTGCAGCGCCGCGAGGTGCTTGTCGCCGCCCACGCCCTCCCTGCACACAGCACACGCGGGGACATGTACGAGTATACACCGACCGAGTATTACGAGTACATACATGATTGAGAATAGTCTATGTGGAGTATGGAGTATGGAGTATGGAGTATGGAGGACGTGGGGTACGAACATGCGAATATTTTTGGAGGAATGAATGAGGTACATAATGCAACGTTATTAGATATACGATATACTTGGTGCCGAGAATATTATTTAATGTCTTTAAATGTAAGTGAAATGAAATGAAATGATTTATTTATTTGTATAGGTCACTAAATGGCTCTTACAAACGTCAGTAAGTACTTAAAATAAAAAATGTCATTGCTTCTATATTTACATGTACTGCCAGATTCGCAAAGCAATAAGTAGAACCGAGAGAAAGAACCTGGCAATAAAACTCTCGGTCACTCTTTTTCAATAATTTACTCATTTACACATTTTCTTAAGACTAAATGTGGACGAATGTACATTGGTCTCGTGTCAGAATAAAAAAGCGTGTATAATGCAAAAAAAATTTGTTTGTCACCTAAGTACAAAATATGCTACAATTACGGCATTTTAGGAGGCGGCTGCACCATGCTCAAGCCAGACACTTTTATCATTAAGGTAATCAACTGTCTTTTAATATGCTTTTTGACATAAAGTGGTCTTTATAAAGGTTTTTAATTTACTGTCAGGCATACAAAGGACCGATTCAGGAAATTTATTATAAAAGCGTATACCTTCCCCCTTGAAAGAATGACTAACCTTGCTAAGCCGATAACACGGAGTGAGTAGTTTATTTTTATTACGTAGATTTCTGTCTGTAACGTCACTTACTTTAGTATAGCTAGATATATTTTTCCTGACATACAGTATGTTATCAAATATATATTGGGAAGCTACAGTTAAAACATTAACACGGTTCGCGAGGGAGCATGGGTTATCCTACAACACGCAGAAAAGTGTCTGTATGGTCTTTAAGGCTGACGGTAAACTACCTGAACACGTACCTCCAATTACTCTTAATGGAGAGATACTCAAAAGGGTGAATGAGTTTAAATACTTAGGTCATTGGGTTACCGACGGACTTAAAGACGATATAGACATGGACAGAGAGCGTAGGGCATTGGCGGTTAGAGGCAACATGTTGGCCCGCAGATTTTTCAGATGTAGCCAACAAGTAAAAATTACACTTTTTAAGGCCTACTGTCAAAATCTGTACACGGGAGGTCTGTGGGCTAGCTACACTCAGCGATCCTTGAATGCCCTACGCATACAGTATAATAACGGATTCAGAGTGTTGTTGGGATTGCCTCGTTATTGCAGTGCATCGGGTATGTTCGCAAATAGTTACACTGCGGACTTCTATGCCAGTACAGTATTCAGGGTAGTCGTAACAGCATTCTGAAGACAATAGATTGTAGTTACGAATCGTCAATGTATCGCCACCTTGTGAGGCGTACGATTGGTGCGGTCACGTAAAATATATCTTAAAATAATCACTAACACAACTAACATAGTCATAAGATAAATATCGTTTGTAACTAATAATACTAATAAATTATGGATTTATAATATCTGAATTAAATGTTTAAATAAATAAAAAAAAAAATTTATATCTTTAAATAGCTCCCTAAGAGAATCTCTCTTACCTAAACAATAAATGGCACGGACTGCCCTCTTTTGTAATATAAAAATTGTTTCTATATCTGCTGCATTTCCCCAAAGTAGTATTCCATAGGACATCAAGCTATGGAAGTTACCAAAGTAAACTAGCCTAGCAGTAGCTAAAAAGGTAGTGTTATTTACAAATTCTAACCTTTGGCCACCCAGCACGACATGGACATTTGCTTGTCTGACATTCGGCATTGTAAATTTAACGCATTTGGTCTTTTCTGCATTCAGCAATAGGTTGTTTGTAGAAAACCAATTTGAAATATCATTTAAAATGTTATTAACATTATTCGCATCTGTACTATGCCGATTTACTTTGAATATAAGTTATGTATCATCCGCGAACATTACTGTGCCAGCTTGTGCCTCGATCATGCAAGGCAAGTCATTAACATAACCAAGAAGAGAAAAGGTCCCAGAATGGATCCCTGAGGTACGCCTATTTTGACGTTAGTGACGTTTGACTTAACGTTGTTCACATGAACAGTCTGCAGCCTATCTGTCAGGTAAGATTCTAATAGTTCTAGGGATTAAGCGGAAGTAGTTAAGCGATAATTTTTAGCAGAATATATTGAGATTCTAAATATTTTTACAATGTAGGTAGATAGAGAGATAGAGAGATAGAGAGATAGACAAGGCGTCGTCAGGAATAGTGTGTGGTGTATGTTTAACTGGACTACAAATGCGACAGTTGTTTTTGATTGCATCATGTGCTTATGAATAGCCAATTCTGATGTACGATTATTGAGGACATCACCCAGCTCCCATACTGTACGGTGTACCAATACTGCAACACCGCACATTTGCAATTCACGTTGTGCACATTCAGCAAATCATTATTTCCATTATTTTATGTAAAGCATCACCAAGTCAGTCCGCATTCATACCGCGTCCGACTCACATCATGCATTCATACCTACAGTTAAACAATTATCAAATATATTCAGTTATCAGATTTACAGTTTTTTAGTCAGCTTCTAAAGGTGTACAAAACTTTCACAATTAGCCCAAGAAATGTGTGTGTACGGGACACATACATTTCTTGGGCTAATTGTGAAAGTGCCCGCCAACTAAAATAAGTCCACTACTATGTATGATAGATTAAAACTATAATAAAAAAATGACTACAGTAAAGTTCTAAGTCTAGTCGTTGGATGTTCTTCAGGTTCAGGTTCAAATTCCCATTTATGGGAAAAATCAAGTTGCCAGCCAACTAAAATAAATTCACTATTATGATAGATTATAAGAACACGAAAATGTTTGATTACACTGAAGTTCTGAGTTTAGTCCACGAACAGACGAAGACCATTTACTGTTGGTATAACTTTGACTCTAAGTTGCCAGTTGGCCACTATCGACCAGGAGGACGTCAATCGTAACGAGGAGACGGCGAGTACTCACGGCGCGAGCACGAGCACGTCGGTGGTGTCGCTGTGGAAGGCGCCGCCGAAGCTGCCGCCGTGCTGCTCCACCAGGCGGGCCAGCGCCAGCTTGTCGCGCCGCGCCAGGCCCGACGACGTCACGCGCAGGCCGGCCAGCGGCGCCAGGCGGTGCGGCGCGAACTGCTCGGCCGCGCCGCCCACGTGCGCCTTACGGGCCGCCGCCCACACGGCGTCCGGCCACGACGCGCGCATCACGGGCAGCCCGCGCTCCACCGCCGTCGCGTACTTGTCGGACCGCGCCGCGTCCGCCACCAGGTGCGTGGTGTCGTCGGTGAGCGCGGCGCTGTACCGGCCGCCCATCCAGTGCACCCGGCGCCGCACGCTCTCCTGCCACACGCCATAGTGTCGAGTGGTCACTGTTCCTGTCCCACTGTGCGACAGACGGACGCGGTTCCGGCAAATATACCCAAAGTACCCGGAAACGACATTTGACTCAGACTCTATCTATTCTATGTATACTATGTTATTAATATATATAAATGAACGAGAAAACTATAGAGATGGGCAGAGCAGAGGCGGCGATAAGCTAGTTAGATATACAGTAGGTAGCGAATCGGTTTATAGCCTTCCTCGATAAATGTACTTCTGAACAAAAAATAATATTTAAATCGAACCAGTACTCCCTGAGATTAGCGCGTTTAATAAATAAATAAATTTATAGGGGTACAATTCGGGAAAATTTTACATACTATGCTGATGGTTGATGGTTTTATACTAAGGAAATGATTTATTAAAGAAGTTTCTGAGGAATCTCATTTTCTCATTCAAAATTGCCCATACCCATTTTTGTCTCATTAGGGGTAAAATTAAAATGTAGTCGACAATTAAAATTAAGGCTCCAAGTCCTGAACCATGGCCTGAAAAATAAGTTTCAACCCCCTTCGCTAGATAAAACTGATGTATTACAACCCGTTTACATATAGCTCGCAATAATCACTGATCAAAGAGTAACTCAGGCTTACACCACAAAGTACCATAAAGCCCGAATTACTCTTTTGGTGATAGTTCACATTTACCTTTTGCTGTTTAGACAAGCCACTAGCTGTGACCACCAATCCTCTCATAGCTATTGAGTATACTGGCTCTGGACCAGAAGGTATTGGGCTTCCTTCCATCAAACAGCATGACAGACAGCGCGGGCCCACCAATCTGATGATCATAATGGGTTACAATTTAAATAAACATCTGTGTGTTTGATATACTTCATAATAACCACTACAAATCACACAAAACTTGCGCACTAGACGTGGACTTGCGGAGATCAGCCCACGACTACAAGTACAAGTAGAACTAGCAACCACGCCAAGCAGTTGCAACTTGCAACAGTGGACAGGATGACTTGCATCCAGCTGCACAAAAGTTATCAGTTGTTAATGCAATCAACTTACAAGCACTTAGTTTTTTGTAATCTTTCAAACAGATCCCCTTCAAACTCTGCCAAAACAAACACATCCCGCTTAGTGAGACCTTCAAATTGCTTCCAGTCAGTTTCATGAACCCATTTTGTTTGAAGGCCACCTCCACAGTGCTGCTCACATGTCTACAAACATATATTTATATTTTACTTGTAGGTGTTATTTTATAGCTGGTTTATTGCTATTATGGCAGATTACAGACAAAGACACAAACCAAAACTAACATTGCAAAATATAACATTTTATTTAAAATTTTAAACTAAAACATTGAAAAGCCTAATTATTTACAATTTTTAAAGTACGTATGTAGTCTACACTAATGGGAGGGAAGGATTTTTGGTTTTTTTATTTGCATTGAATAGGCTCCGTAACAGCTAAACCGATTGTCTTCTTAAAAACTCTTATCAATCTAATAATATGTAGTTAGTTACATTATCTCAGAGTGCTATATGCCTGTATGTTACAGGGTAATGTGCTCCTGTGTGATTTGGGAACAGGAAACCTATAATACCACGCGGGCCGAGACGCGGCAATCAGCTACCTAGAAATAAACTCGTAAACTTACTACAAACGCAAGTTGCATTTCTTCCGTACAGTCATTTTCATCCCGGCAATCTTTTGGTATAATAAACGTAACGTAGATTTCTTCCGTCATTTTCAGTTAAAGTATTCATTGACCAGAATACAAACTCACAAATAATTCTTAAAAATAATTTCTTATATAGTATATAGAGAACAATAGATTGTTATTTGTTTGGCTGGCATTGCATTGGGCCGCCGCAGTGGTAATTAGTATTAGTTAGTATTGTATGCTCTTTGCTTTGTTTATTGGGCCGTTTTTGGCCTCTTGGTTTTTCGATTGTGCGACAGACAGCCGACAGGTGACAGACACTTGACAGTCCACAGTCTTACGTAGTATTGTATTCTCTTTGGTCCACAGATGCCATCATGAGTGATGATTTTCTATGAGACCATTTGGCTATAGCCATAAACCATTATGCCTATTGCTGCAGATGATTAGTGCGTGTTCCACTTGCCTTTGTCCAACATCGGCTAACGTTCGTATAATATGCTTCGATTTTATACATGCGTATACGCACGACAGTCACACAAGGACAAGCGTGCCATTGTCGGCAGTTTACACAAATGTAGTACTTTTATTATAAATTATTACACACATATACATAAGGCAGCATATTATTATGAAGAATATTACCTATACCATCTCTAGTATTTTTTAAACTTTCGCGTTCTGAATTCATTATACTAAATTACCGATTTCGGGACTTAAACGCGTAATTTACCTTGTTTGGCCTGACGTTACATCGGGTCGTGGTCACAGGCTGACTGACACCTGACAGTAAATTACACGTTTAAGTTCCGAAATCGTTAATTTAGTATACCATCTCTTTCATCAATATAATTTGTTTAAATACTAGGAGCTGCGGTCGCTGCCGTGGTATTGCGCTGCAGCATGCAATTGAGCGAAGCGACTATTGTCATATTTTTGGTCAATAACTTTTTTTGAGGGTCCTAAATCAAAATTCGTTCTCGAACAAAACCTGCTCCTGAGAATGCTTGATTTTTGAGTGAAAAAATCATGAAAATCGGTTGGGTAGTTGTCGAGAAACTATTTCACATCGAGTTGCATTTGAGTCACCTGATAAGGAGCTCCGCTCGCTACGCTCGCTTCGCTAGCTTCGCTCAATTAGATACTAGAGCTAGTAGTTTGAAACTTTCCCTCGGTAAGATCTAATGTAGATTTAGGTATTTTATTGTAAAATCGGACACTATTACCTAGAAAAGAATGATCACTGGACTTGGCTAGTCTTAGTTTAAGGACAGCTATTTGGCGTTTATTTCTGGTGTTATGACTATGAACGTTGCCGTCGCTAAGATTGAATATCTATTTCTTTAAAACGGTCTCTGGGATTCACGAGGCCCCCCAAAGGAAATATGATAAAATTTAATCTATATCAGAAGCCGCACCCCATATCATGATACTATAAAACATTAGCTGTGAAAATACGCAAAGTTAACTAATCTAGCAAAGTAAACTAATTCCTCAGGTGTCGGTCCTAGGACCTCTCCTGTGGAACATCGGATACCTCTGGGTGCTGCGGCGTAGCAAGTTACGCAGTTACCGGCACCCCCGTTACGGGGCGGGGAGCAATTCACCAGGAGGCAGCACTGAAGGTCACGACTGGGGTTGCTCAAGGTAAGTTAGTTAAGTCAGATTCTCTTAGGGAACGATTTCCAGAAAAAATACTTACTATTATATTAACTGTTGCTTCCCAATATATTCGAAAACATACTGCATGTTAGAAAAAATATATCTAGCTATACTAAAGTAAGTGACGTTACAGTGTGTTACTTCACACAGCTGCGATGCGCACCGCATGCGTCGGCACAATGCGTCGGCTAGTAACTGCCGTCAACTCACGTCGATAGATAAGAATTTTATATACCTACTCGCTAACATTCTTTACGAGTTGTATGAATATTGCCAACGCAGACCGATTCTTGACTGATAACTGATTCTTCGCACATGTTGGCCTATATCCTAAGTCATAAACACCTTTTATGTTATGTATGTACCACACCTTTTATACTGTTTCAGGGAATTGATGGGCTGCTGAGGGGTCCTCATGCAGTGCCGAGAAGAAGCTGACACTGGGGGGGACCTAGGAGAAGAATTTCCCCCAGCGAAAATTCTTCCCTGGAGGGGGGGGGGGGGGTTGTGACGTCGCCGTCGGTGTGTTACGTCACACAGTGCGATGTGCACCGCATGTGCGAGCGCCCCTCCAAATCACGCGCCAGCGCTGCGAAGGTCGTAGTATATATACGAAGGACGAGCGTCACTTGGCCCTCTCTACGCGTACTACAATATATCCAGGCAAGTTGCTGTGTGTCTTACAGCACTGCCCTGTGCCTCTGAAACCTGTAACCTATATCGATCTAAGTACCTAATATTATCTAGAATCATCTACCATCCACGACCGCCGACCGCACGATCATAAAGCCGTGGCAGTATATCTTGTAATATGTTATCTTAAACATTATACCTATAAAATCATCCCACGTGTTCTTATTTATTACTATTCTCAAATATTGGATGGAAGCAGAGACTGTCTCAGAGAGAACAGCCTACCAGCCTACCAGCCTAACAGGCTGTTCTCTCTGAGCCAGTCTTGATAATGCCTCATTTAGAGGCGAAACAATTGTCGACGTTTTATGGTCTTCTAAATGATTTGCGGCCGTATAAATGATTTGATTGATTGGCTGCAGAGGCAGCATGGTGTCTCACGTATCGTGCGAGTTGCGACACAGATCATCACCGGGCACGGATGCTTCGGTGAGTATCTGTTTCGCATTCACCGTGAGGTCACACCCGCGTGTCAACACTGCGAGGCTTCCAGCGAAGACAAGGCACTCCAGACGTTGGTGGAACGCTCAGCGTGGGTGAGTCAGCGCCGAAACTTCATTGTGGGCCTGGGCGCTGAGTTCCGAAGTAAGCGGCGAGGCCGCCGCAGACGTGACTACGCGCAGGACCATCGACCTCCATGATCGGGACCTGAGAACAACGGACTAGCACAACCTATGGTCCTTACAGAAGCAGGCAAGAAGGACTGCGTGCTGTGGGGCCTAACCCCACACACGTTTTCACTCACCAGGCGGCGCGGGATAAAACCCGACCACAAAAATGCGGGGGAAACCTGACCACAAAGATGCGGTGTAAAACCCAACCACCACGCAGCGGCCACACAGGTGATTTTTTTTAGTGCTTACAAGAGGCGCTCGGCAATGGACGTAAGTTTTTTAAAAATCCGGCCGTAGAGCGCAGATTAAAAAAATGGTGTTTTTTGTTTGTTTTTTTTCTTGTCTGTCTGGCAGAGTAGCCACTCAGTCATTCACTCACTTACTCACTCACTCACTTGTGTCAGTCGGAGTCTGTCTCTGTCTGTTTTGTCTTGTCAATGTCAACTCTTGTCTTGTCTGTCTTGTAGGTACTCCTTCCTTGTCACTTGCAAAGAGAATACCTACAATACTGTCACTTGTCCAAGGGTTATGAAAATGTGGTGGGGTCGGTCTTGGTCTTCTCTGAAGTAATATTATTCTACAAGTTTATATTTAAAATATATAAAAATGTTATACGATGATTTCAAGCCAATTGTAGACTTGGTACTCAATAACTGGACTGCCCTACAGTTGGCCGTTGAACATGGCATGGGTGCTCCAGGCGGCGAAAAAGTATGTACCTATATACCTTACCTGAATACACTTACATAGGTACTTAATATACGATACGACTGTGCATGTAAAACACAATTGAAGATTTAGTAGTGATCACCTGAATTATGTGCAATATTTCTTAGAACTTGGCATCACAGCACCTAAAGTTGAACTTAGCCACCGTGAAAACGTTATCCACAGAATTATAACGTTGTTTTGTTTAGATACTTACCTAATAAAGTAATGATTACTCTAATTGAATATAAACCCTAATTTTGCAGACTGCCCAGTTAATGTCTGTGTACTTGGCTCGATACTGTGTTGAGAATGTGGTGGACAAGGATGACCTCACTGAAGTGATAGAGGATCTCATGGATGAGGAGTTTGAGACAGTGTGCCATGACGACTCACCCAAAGGTACCTACTGTGTGTGCTTACATATCTCTACTACATTCACATTTCTTATGTTACATTATGTTATTACATTAGTTGTTATATTGTTGCATTTGCAGAAGTAGCAAATTTACTGTTACACTTTATTGGCTTACTGAAAGATGGCCAACATGATGAACTCAGGGCCAGCATTGAAGCAATGCCAAAATGTCAGAAATGGCTTAGTCAACCAATTCATGAGTCTGTACCCAAACAAGTTAGTATGATTAGTTTCCTTTAAGTATTATTTGTTAGTAATATTTATTGTTAGTAATATTGGGTGTGCCATAGCGGCTGTTACGTAAGATTTTGTTGCCTTTAATAGACATCTCATCACTAGGCAACAGGTTTTAAATGTTTTTGAAAATTATGGTATAGCTGCTACATTTTATTAAATTCATTCAGACTTTTGGACAGTGTGCCCAGTGACGGCAATATGCTTGCCGCCTATTATGTGGGACGTGGGCGTGTAATGCTCCTCTGCCTACCCCTGCGCGGATATAGTCGTGATATATGTGATCAGGAAGGCAGTTGAAACAACTGATGACATGCTGATTACGTAAACATATATGGACAGCATGTAAAGAATATCATCTATGTTGAACTTACTTCTATTTTCAACTGACTTCCAAATGAGGAGGTTCTCAACACTACTGTGTGCTTTTTGTATGTTTATTTCCTCATATCTTTGAGGTAAACCCATTTTGAAAATTTTTCTTTTTAAATGAAAGCTACTACTTTTAAGTGTCATTTCAGTAAATTTTGACGTATATTGTACTGAAAAGCGTATTGTATATTGTACTGCACATAACCAATATTACAAGTTGCTTGATAACGAAATATACTTTGAAAGAAGACATACTTAAATATTTAGTAACATTAGGATTTTAATGTGTTTACATGAACATGTATTTCAGTGTCATGGGAATCCAGATGATGACTCAACGAGCAGCAGTGGAGAAGAGGCGAGTAAGTCGCGGGACGAGGGGGAGGGGGAGGGGGAGGGGGAGGGGGACGAGCCTATGGACGAGGACGACGCGGAGCCGGGCTGGACCGTGGTGCGCGCGCGGCGCAGGCAGTGAGCGCCCGGAGACCTCTCTACATATTAATTGTTTTAGGTACACATTCAGATACAATTGAACACTATAAAGTGCAGGCTCATACATTATGAACTTGAGGAAGTTGTAGAAAGTAAAAAGTTAAAGTGCTTGGTGTTATTTAGGTTAGGTTTTTTTTTTTTTTTTTATTTTTTTTTATTTTTTTATTTTTTTTTTATTATTTTTTTTTTTTTTGATGAGTCAATTGGGTTTTAGTTTCAGGAGTGGCGCTTATGGTATACGCCTTCTCCTGGAACCGTTTGCAAGTTGATTGTTTAGTTAGTGAAGTGTTTAGATGTTAGGTGCCGGTAGAGTGTTTTAGTTGATTTACGATATAGGTAATGTGGTGGAGGAGTGAGTTAAGTGTAGGTGTCTGGGGCAGTTATAAATAAGGTGGGTGAGGGTTTGCGAGATTATGTTGGTGGGAAGTTCGTGGGGTCATGATGAGTAGGGAGGAGTTGCTTAGTTAGGTTAAAGGTTTGCGAGATTGTGCTGGTGCAAGGACAGAGGTCGTTGTTTAGGTTTAGTTGATTAGGTTAGGTGGGACATCCGCTTTTGTGTGTGGAAAAGTTACAGGGGGTCAGTACTCTCCACACGCTCCCTTAGTCGCCTCGTACGACATCCACGGGAGGATATGGGTTGGGGCTATTCTATTCTGCCGGCCACCACACGGCGGGGTTAGGTTAGGTTAGGTTAGGTTAGGTTAGGTTTTTTTTTTTTTTTTTTTTTTTTTTGTGCGCTCCTCTACCAATGGCAGAGCCTATTCTGCAACGTTAATACTAGTCTATCTATTCAATCGCCAGCCCTCTCAGGGCTCATTATATTTTAAGCTAGACTTACACCCGTATTCGAAGGCCACGCCACGGGCACCCGGACGCCATGCACTGGAGAATGGTGATTAACCAGCGCACAGCGCTGTGCAACCCGTGGCGTCACCCGCGAATACGTCGTTTTTTGTTTAATAATCATCTTTCATTCTGTTCCTCTAGTACCATTCCATTTCTTCTTTTATTCCTCTCGCACTTTCATACTACCTTTCATTCTTTTGTGTGGGGGTTATTCATAGTACCAGCGCCTTGTATATTTATTAAAGTATTCCAAATTTTACATTTTTCTTAAATTTTTACATTTCTTAAAAATCTTAGTGTTTTAACAAGTATTCTTATAATCTAATATGTGTTTATATTTGTTTAGTTTATTAATCTTATATATTAACTTCTTTTATTTTACATTTTTCTTACATGTTGACATTAATTTTCTTACATCCAACAATCTTAATATTTTAACAAAGTTTTCTTATAATCTAATATGTATGTATATTAATTTAGTCTAACAAAGTTATGTCTTATCTTCTTTTATAACGTTAATAGCATTTAGCTTTTCCTTAACCTTATAGCCGATTAAACCTGCTTATACTATTTTAGCTCTTATTCTTCTAATTATTTCTAATCTATGAATAACATTTCTTATTTTACTATTTTTGTGTATATAACAGCTAATATTCTTTACAATATTGCTTTATATAGCTTGATTACCACCGTTCCTTATATGCACAATTCTTATAATGTTTTCCGTATATTCAAGAAACGGATCTTTGTAATGTTTTAGCATTGTGGGCAGGTTTTCCTGGGTTAAACTAATATTATTGTTCTGTTCGAAGTTAAAACGATCTATCATATGGACTGGGCACTCAAGAAGTAAATGTGTGATGGTTTCAGGTACGTCCGGGTCGCAGGCGCACGATGGGCTCGCCTTGCACCTGAAACGGTGCAGGTACTCTGCGAACCCACCGTGCCCCGTCAGCAGTTGAGTGGTAATGCCAGCGACCGGCATCTTGCGGACGATACTGTACGCCTCCACTGCACAAGGGAGGAAAAGCTTGGTGACGGAGGCGGTCGTACCTTCTTTGTACCTCTCATTCCACTCGCGAAGCGTGCGCTGACGCAGAACACGCTTCACGAATGAAACCGGGTACAAACCGTAGTCCGGTGCCTTCTTCAATTTCAGAGCCGCCTCCTTGGCGAGCACGTCGGCTCGCTCATTGCCCTCCAGCCCCGCGTGGGCCTTGACCCAGAATAAGGAGATTTCCTTACCCTGGGCCATGCCTTGTCGAATGGCTGACCGGGCTTCCACCGCCAGGGGATGGAGGGCATGACGGTTAATCACCGTCAGGAGTGCGGCTCTGCTATCGGAGAAGATGCCGAACGTGGTAGCGCCACGCCTGAGAATCTCACTGGCCGCTCTGCACAACGCCAGGAGCTCGGCCTGGTAGACGGTGCAGTGCGGCGCGAGAGCAAGTTTGAGGGCCTTCGTTTCGGCCGCGCTATTCCAAAATGATAGCGCCGCACCGACCCGGCCCTCAATCTTGCTCCCGTCCGTAAATATTCGTACATCTAAATGTGTGAATTTACCTATTTGTTCCTCGTCTACCAGGTCCGTAAACTCCAAAGCGGTGTGCACAGCGGGGTGAGGACCCTCGATTGCTCGGGCCATCCGTTCAGTCTCCCAGTCCCCAAGCCCTAGCTGGCCGACTCCTCTCTTGGCCTCATACAATGAGGCCACCTCATGAATTCTGAGGTCCAGAGGGAGCAGACCAGACAGGACCAGTGCCGAGTTCAGGGAGACCGTCCGGTGGGCCTTACACAATTTCTGGGCGAAACCGCGCTGCACCACGTTCAGCTGCTTTTGGACGCCAAGCTTATTCGCCGTTGTGTGCCAAGCACTGGCTGCGTACAATATCGTCGGCTCCACTGCAGCTACGTAGATCGTCCGGATCACTTCGGGGTGCAACCCCCAACTGATCCGGGCCATCCGCGCAAGCTTGTGGTAGATGCCGATCGCTTTCCTGCAGATGTTTTTGATGTGAGTGTTAAATGTTAATTTGTGGTCTATTGTGAGGCCCAATATCTTAATTTCCTCTGACAAGCCAATGTCCACCCCGCCCATGTGCAGGCGTGGGGCATCATATTTTAATCGTCGCGTAAGTAACATTGCGCACGTCTTGTGGGGCGCGAATTTTAGTTTATTTTTGATACCCCACTCCCGCACATACGCGAGGGAGGCATTGGCCTGTGTTTCGATGTCCAGTGCCGAATCGCCATCAAATATTAACACCACATCGTCCGCGAACGCCTGCACATACGTCCCCTCTCGCTCCAGCCCATTCAACAAAGGATTCAACAGTAAGTTCCACAGTAAGGGACCTCCGATCGAGCCTTGGACGCACCCTTTGTCCGTAGAGCGGCTGCACTCCTCGCCCGCGTACCTTACCCTTACCTTCCTTTCGCTAAGGTAGCTGCTGACCACCCGCCTCAAGTTTGTCGGACACCCTTCCTCAGCCAGTCGTACTTTTATGACCGGCCACCAGGCGCTATCGAAGGCGCCCTCTATATCCAAAGACACCATAGTGACTATCCTCTTTGCGTCGAGTTTAGTCACTATGTGCCCCATGAGGTCATAGAGGGCGTCTTCGGTGCTCTTCTGGGGCATAAAGCCGTACTGGCGAGGACTTATCCGTGGTAAAAGATGAAACTTGAGTCGGGTGACCAGCATCCTCTCGTACACCTTTCCCAAGACGGGCAACAGGCCAATTGGTCTGTACGACTTGGGAACTGTGTACGAGTCCTTGCCTGGCTTCTTCAGCACCACCACCACGGCTTCCTTCCATATCTTAGGAAAATAGCCGTGCCGGAGGCACTGATTAAGCAGCTCCAGGAAATATAAGGGGTCGGCCCTGACAGCGTGAGTGCAGATGTCGGATGTAAATCCATCCGCCCCCGGAGCTTTCTTGGGGTTGAACCTGTGAAGGGCATCGTGCATTTCGTCGAGGGTAAAAGGTGGGTCATCACCATGATGACCCTCGCCGATGTCATCTTCATCCATTTCTGCTGCCTTTTTTCTAATTACACGATGCCCCTCGTTGTCCTCCTCGACTCTATCTTCTGGATAGAAGGTTTGAGCGAGGAGGTTGGCTGAACCCCAAGAATCCAGGTGGGTTCCATTATGAACTAGAGGCTGATCTTCTTCCCTCACTGTGGACCTCCCTATCACTCTATAAATACCTTCCCATACCCCCTCCCTGTCCTGCTTTCCGCAGAAGGCCTTCCAACTCTCGACCTGTGCCTTTTTTACTTCACTTTCATACATCTCCTTTTGCTCTAGATATCGCAAAACTACCCTCTCTCTCCGGACAGGGCATGCGTTCCGGATCCGACGCCTTTTGGTGTTGACGGCCCTTCTCAACTCAGCAAGCCTCTCCGACCACCACGGCATGGTAACAACGTCTCTATTTTTAATTCGAGGAATGTTATCCTCGCAGGTACCACTGATGATGCTGGTGTACGCTCCAATGACAGTCTCTAACTCCTGCGTACTCGCAATGTCCGTGAGACTGATTTGTTGGTCATGGAGCGCACCAGCCATCTGTGTTCCGAAACTCTCCCAATCCGCCTTTTTAGTGTGGTACCTGCGAGTAGTTCTCTTTATAGAGATTCCCGCGGACTTAACCAGATTAATGTTGAATACCATGCCGTTGTGGTCAGAGCTGGGCGCGAGGGTCTCGTCAACCCGCCAGCCGTCGACTCGCGGAAGCATGTCACTAGTGCAAAAAGTGACGTCCACGTAGCTGCGATATCTCGTTACACCTCTGACAGTGTCGAAAGTTGGAGTGTCTCCGCTATTCAGAACCTGGAGGGCCCATTCATTTAGGGCACCACTCAGTGTGACACCCCTAGGACATTCTGTCGTGCCACCCCACCAGGCACTCTTCGCATTGGCATCCCCTCCGAAGATAACAGACCGTGGTCCCAACGTACGGACGACTCTACCCAAGGCCTCCAGGTATGGCTCAATGGGTTCGGATGGTTCGAAGTAAAAGGATACCAGCGTGATCGTCCAGGCGCTGGTCCGGATCCCCACTACCGCCACATTGTCGGTAGTGAGTTGCGGGTACTGAACGACGTCCAACGTCGAGTCAAACACGACGATGGCCGCCTTTGCAGTCCCATCTCCTTGTCCAGCGTTCTGGAAGACCCTGACGCCCTGGTATCCCCTCATCCTCTTCCCATTGCCCACGTAAGGTTCCTGTACGAGTGCCATGGATACCTTACGCCTGGAGGCCTCGAGTAGGAAGTCTTGGGTTGCCACCTGTTTCTTCATCAGGTTTGCCTGTGCGACTCTGTATGGAGTGGGTATGCCCGGGACGCCCTTAGCAATACTGGGTGGTTGCCCGTGCTATTTCATCCCATCTCATTCTTACTGGGCATGAACTAGACATTGCGCTGTGCCGTGTGCTGCTCAGCCCCTCCCGGCGGCAGTTACAGCAGGAAGGCTCCGTGCCCACCTGCAGCTCCGGGCACTTGGCCTTCATATGAAGGCCGCCACAATGGCTGCACGTGGGCTCGGTACTCTTACAATACTTCCTGCTGTGACCGTACCCTAGGCATAGGGAGCACTGCACCAGTGGAGATTGATCTGCAACTCTTACGGGTTGCAGATCAATGTGCAGCCTTCCTAGTCCCAGGGCACGGGACCATACCGTTGGGGAGACCCTGAGCACCACATGACACATTAGAGGGTTCCTCGCGTTTCTCCGGTACTGTACGGACATGCGGTCCTGGTCGTCAGTCAGGTCGCGGAAAATCTCGCGGTTGCGAGTCCTGACAGCTTTCAAAAGATCTTCGTCCTTGTGGAGTTTCAGCACTCCGTACAGCACCAGAAGGGGGTCGCGATTTTTCATAACCGGTTAGGTTAGGTTAGGTTAGGTTAGGTTAGGTTAGGTTAGGTTAGGTTAGGTTAGGTTAGGTTAGGTTAGGTTAGGTTAGGGAGCACGATTCTATTATTATGTCAATGTAGATATTGCACTGCACCTATTTAACTTTGGTTGTGTTTGTTAGATGTTCATGTTCTGTGCTGAGTTATCTTGAGCTGATATCTGGTTATCATGTAAATAAATGATTGAATATAGTATATATTTTTTCTAACCAATTCAAAAAATTATAAACAAATGGGAACACATTTACAGAATAAGACAGCCAAAGTTACTCCTTATAACGTTAGCTATCTGAAGCCCACTGGCTTCAGATAGCTAACGGAAGTCCCGATAAAATTGGTCCAGTCCGTTTTAGAGAATAGCTGCAACAAACAGACAGATAGACCTTTGTTTAATTTATATGTATAAATAGTCTGGTTGTCTCTGAAAACCAGCATTGTCTGTCTGCACCAACCACACAGACAGCATTATGCTGAGAGATGACTGTTTATTCCACATATTACTATTCATATTTTATTATCCTAAATAATATTAATATTATTAATTAATTATATATAAGGAATAATTGCTATGCTGATAGTTAGTGAAAGATCTAGTTTTCCATACCTACATTATAAATGCAAATAAATTTCTTTCTTTCTACAGAAACATTAGTTAGGAATACGAAACGCAGTTTGAGTACAAACACACGCGGCGGAGTTAAGTCTTTGTTCAAGTTCACAAGTACTATATATGTGGTGCGGTGTGGTGTTGTATCAATAAATAAATAATGATTTTATCTGACTAAATAAATATATATTTGGATGTTACATTAGTATTTATATTGGTTCGCTTCAGCAGCTAGTGTACCTAGTGTACCTAGTGTACCTAGTGTACCTAGTACCTACCAGTGTCAGTGTCCACTCCGGACTCCACTGCTGCACTGGCGGTGGCCGGTGAGCATCTTCTAGAGACATTTTTATTATCTAAGTACTTATTTTAACGAGAATCAGAGTTGTAGCAGGTAACTACTAATCTTATTTGAAAATACAGATTTTTAATCTGTGCTTAAAACAGCCTAAAATCCTTGAAGCGCTCTCCGCCATGTCGTGATAAAGACGTCAGTTTGCTCCGCTATTAAAAATTCATATTTTATAATTTCAAAAATAGGTATAGGTAATTTTTTCGGTGATTAATAATTAACTAGATATTTAATATTTTTTTGGGAACACATTGCAAGTGAGGGAGTGATTGAAAATGTGTTATAGTATGGGGAGGATGGAGGTCCAGTATAGGTAGAAATAAATTACGACCGAGGCCCATTATATTAAATTGTTATCTAGTGTACGTACGTACAGCCATAACGGTATATTGTACATTATGTACCTACGTTTCACCTTACACGAATAATACACAACACCTCTGCCTACACTCGGTCCTCGCTCCCCGCGCCCCGCGCCCCGCTCCCCGCGCCCCGCGCCCCGCTCCCTCGCGCATCAACTCGACACCCTGAGCCGCCTCACCGTCCTATGAGCCCTTCAGCCGGGTGCGCGCTAACGTTCGCGCGCGTTCCCATGGTTACTTTGTATTCATACCTTATTTTTAATGTGATTAAAATTGTAAATACGTTACACAAATAAATAAAATACATTGCATGGTTGCGTATGTACAAATTAATAAGTTATTATAATGAAAGAGTATTTTTAAATCATTCAAACAGACACAATTATGATGAGATGCTTTGCGGGGCCGCCGTTGTTTAACAGTTCCTGCCTATCCGGTGGCCCGGCTAAGGCGAAGGAGAAACACCGTGGATACGTCATAGTGGGTGGCAGCCCGCCTTCCATCCTAGGGCCGAGAGTCTCACTCGAAGCCGTCCGCCCCGCACCGTGGTCGGTGAAGTGCCTGAATGCATCACCGAAAACGGTAAAAAAAAATTCGTTGATGAGGTCCCTCGAGACTGGCTATCGATTTGCTCATCAAAGTCGCCCTTATTAATTTTTTATGGTTCCCCTCAATTTCTCCGTGGATCCGATCATCAGATATTGGTTTCCTTATAATGAACCACCTTTTTTTAATTCTGCGAGACCGCGGCTGCTCCCATGGCGTCTCTGGCACACACCAGTACACCAGAAGGCATCTCCAGTGGCCATAATGGGACCACCTTGGAAATATCTTCTTTCCCTCAAACAAAACTATTAAGATCGGTTCATAAACGACGAAGTTTCCGCGAACAAACTTAAAAAATATATGGTTGAATTGAGAAATCTCTTTTTTTAAGTAGGTTAAAAAACCGACCGTTGTAAATAAAAAAAAACTTTTCCAATGGACTCGAGATTGGACAACTTCGCTTTCTTCCGTCTATAACCTTATTTTTAGTCTGCGCAAGCGCCCCCGCTCTTACGTCCATTGCCTCTTACGTCTTTGGTACGCACCAGAAAGTATTTAAGCGGACTTTGAATAATTATCATCGAGGTAATAGAGGTCAGCGGACGTGGTTACCAGAATTCAGCTAGTCGCGGGAGATCGACATGGCATAGGGGTACGTATCAGAATTCTAATAATAGATTTTATAATTATAGAGGTCATCAGAATACTCGCAATAATGCGAATTGTCATGTTACTAAGGAAGAACCCGTAGAAAACAACGAGTTAAAATTTTTTGGTGATCAACAAAGGCAATGATCATATTTATGCAACAGACAATAATTGTTGCATATAATTCAATTATACGATACCTATTTTGAACTCGCTATGAATGGACGTGTGTGATCAATAATTAAGTATAATTAATTATAATAATATCAAAAGACAATCTGCTGAGTAGTGACCTCGATTACTAATAAGTGAAATTTGTGTAAAGTGAATTGTGAGTATTATTACGACGATAATGTACTATAGTTAGAGTAGGCATTATCTGAAAATACAAATGGAGGGAAGCCCTTTCAACAGGAGTGCAAGGACGGTCCGCTCACCTCCACCGACTTCTGCACCCGCACCACGCCCTAACATTGCCCAAGAGGAAAGCAGGATGGAGGTTATTTCTACACCTGAGATCCAGAATTGGATGACCACCATCGAGCAGTGTCTCAATGAGGTGTGCACAATTGTATCTGAGGCTACAAGTAAGTTAAACTCAGAACAAAAAATGAGGATTAGCTCCTTATGCCGGAAAGTAGGTCATGGTACATCTCAATTAGCAGTAGAGTACCAATCTTTAAAAATGAAAGCCGTACAAACCAGTAAACATGTCCAGTCGCTTGGTGACCAGCTAGATTTACCCCAAAACTTGCAGGAGTTAAAATATAAAATTGAAGAGTCGGCAAAAGGTACGCCCGGGGCATCGTTTGCTGACATGGTGAAAAAAGGCGCTAACAAATATATACCAGCATTGAATCTTAGTTCAGTGGCCATTTACCCCAATGACAAAGGAAAATCAAGTGACGAGACAAAATCACTGGTCCAAAAGATTATCTGCCCCGAACAGTTGAAACTTCATGTAAGAGGCCTTCGTAAAACAAAAAACGGTGGCGTTATAATCAGCACGGAATCGAAGGGAGACATTGAAAAAATAAAACAATCTGCCCAACTATCAAACTCAGGCCTCACCATAGACGAAGAACATAAAAAAAGACCGAGAGTAATTATTATCGGAGTGCCCTCTTCTATGGCAGAACAAGAAGTTTTTAACTGCCTTTATAACCAAAACCTGGCTGGTAACCAGGAATGCAGCTTTGAGACTTTCATGAGTTCCACTAAGTTGAGCCACAAGTCGGGTAAGAGAGATGCCGAGACCTGTAACTATATAATAGAGGTATCTGCAAGGATACGTAAGGACCTTATTGCTAGGGAAAGATTGTTTGTGAACTGGTCGTCATGTCCAGTTAGAGATTTTACTCTGGTCACTCGGTGCTTTAAGTGCCAACAGTATGGCCATGCGGCGAAGACTTGTCGAGAGGCTGCACACACCTGTGGCCACTGTGGAGAGCAAGGCCACTCAATAAAGGAATGCTCAAAGAAAACTGACGAAGGGAAATGCGCTACTTGTTCGCGCTTCAATAAGCCGAACAAGCATTCTACAGGAGCTCTAGACTGCCCAGCAAAAATTATCATATAAATTATAATTATCTTTGTTTGTTCTTTATAGTTTTAGTTTACTTTAGGTTCATAGTAATGACTTATAATTTAATAAATGACATAGATAGCTTCTCTGTGGCAGAGACTAGAACATGTGAGGCAGAGGAGTGCAAACAATACCTAACCTCGTGCACTAACCCATTTTCCATAATTACTCAAAACATACGCAGTGTCTTTAAGAACTTTGATGATTTTCTAACTTTACAGCATAGAATAAATATGAATCTTGACGTCATCGTCTTTACGGAATGTAGGCTATCATTACCATATAATATACCACTAATGCCGGGATATAATATGTACAGAAGTAATACATTATACAATCAAAACGACGTTGTAGTTGTAGTTTACATAAAAAGTGCAATTAATGCAACTATCGGGGAACCGAATATGCAAGAGTGTAATAGGCTTTTAATAAAAATAGGAACAGACTTGGCAATACTAGCAATATATAGGCCTCCCGCCTTTAGCGATAAGTACACGTTTATTGATTCACTAAATGATACTCTTCAAGGTCTGTCTTCCTTTAAAAACATAATTTTAATTGGAGACATAAACATAAACATCTTGCAGGGACAACAGGACGTAAAAGACGATGCCCAGCATTATCTCAACCTCTGCTCATTTCATGGCTTATTCCCTACGCACTCTTTTGTCACGCGACAGGCAAGTGGGTCTTGTTTAGACCATATCATGCTAAAAACGCAATATCCCGCGCATACATTCGTCATAAATTCCACTATAACCGATCATAACGCTGCCCTACTAACAATGAGTTGCAAGTTACCTAAACTAGAAAAAACTCGCTTAGTCTCGAAATTAAACATGAATAAACTTGAAGACGATTTACGCGACATCGATTTTGAACCAGTTTACTATTCTGATGACCCGCAGTTTTGTATGCAATACTTGATTGAATGTGTAAAAAGTGCAATTAATAAAAATACATGTATAATACGAACAAGTAACAAAAATAATAACTTAAAACCTTGGATTACACCTGGTCTTATCCGTTGTATAAAACACAGGGATAAACTCCACTTGAAATGTAAGAGCGACCCTGACAATCTAGCGCTACAGTTGACATACAAAAGATACAGGAATTTTTGCAATAATCTGTTAAGAAAAGTTAAAATACATCACGACAAACAAGAACTGGAAAAGGCAGGTTTAAATAGTAAAATTATCTGGCGGCATATTAAAAGTATAACATACACTACGAAACAAAATGAATCGCCTTCAAGTTTATTAAACATCCATTCATCACAGGTCGCATCATCTAACATGGTCAATAAGTTTTTTATAGAAGTTGGTAGGCGACTTGCGCAGCAAACGCAAGCAAATACACATTTTCCAGCAAGCCCTCCGTTCCAGAGTAGAACTACCCTGTCATCTTTTGTGCTATTAGACACCGACGAAGAAGAGGTAGAGAGGATAATAATGAATCTAAAAGATGATTGTGCTGTTGGTTGGGACCTTATATCAAATAAAATCCTTAAAAAATGCAGGCGTACGCTGGTGCAACCGTTAACTAACATATTCCAAAAATGTTTATCGTCGGGTATTTTCCCTAAGTGCCTTAAAAAAGCTGTTGTTGTCCCTGTATACAAGACTGGAGGAAAAGACCAGGTAACAAATTACAGACCTATTTCCTTACTCCCTGCAATATCGAAAATACTTGAGAAAATTATAAACAACAGGTTGACGAAATATTTAGAGGACAATGCGCTTTTATCAAATACCCAGTTTGGTTTTAGAGCTAATAGGTCAACAGCCGATGCGGTGCATCAACTAACGGATTACATAGCACAAGAGCTTGACAAGGGTAACTACACAGTGGGAATCTTCCTGGATCTTGCCAAAGCTTATGACACGGTCTTTATTCCTAAGCTGTTGACAAAGCTTGACAACATGGGAATAAGAGGCGTACAATTGGACCTCCTCAAAAGCTACTTAAAAGAGCGTACTCAATGTGTAAAGATCTGTAATATTATCAGTGAAGATCTCGAGAACACCTCGTTCGGCATTCCCCAGGGAAGCGTATTAGGAAGCACTTTGTTCTTAATTTATATAAATGAACTATGTAACATAAATCTCGAGTACGGTACGGTCATATCATACGCGGACGACACTGCCCTCCTTTTTTCTGCTGAATCAGAGTCAGAAGCGTACGGGCGTGCGCAGCGAGGATTTAACATCGTAAATAAATGGCTTCAATACAATTTACTTACATTAAATGCAGATAAAACCAAATATATTTCATTCTCGATGCGCAAGAGACCGAATACAACCCAGCCCAACCCCTCACTGTACGCTCACTATTGTAGGGAACCTGATAATAAAGATAACACGTGCACTTGCCCAGTTATAGCCATAACAGATACTATAAAATACCCGGGTATTATAATAGATGAGACGCTTTCGTTTAAAAAACATAGCGAAGCACTAATTAAGCGAATGCGCAAGCTGATATTTGTCTTCAAAAAAATAAGATATATAGGTGACTCAAAGGTGATTAAACAAGTCTACTATGCACTTTGTCAATCAATAATAACATATTGCATAACGTCATGGGGAGGAGCAGGCAAGACCTTGCTTTTACCCGTCGAGCGAGCTCAGAGGGCAATCCTTAAGGTATCAACGTTCCGCCCTTTCCTATTTCCCACTAACCTCCTATACAAATCTTGTGAAGTATTAACAGTCCGTCAGCTATTCATACTCAGTACAGTACTAAAACAGCACGCATCACTTCCCTACAGCACTCAACGCCTGGAACGCCCTGCCTGTGCACGTGTTTCCTCCCACATATAATCCTGGGTTCTTTAAGCGTGAAGAGGCACATCAGTAGGTCGTCAAGTTGAGGGCCACTCTCAATAGTAATGTGTGCTGTGAGAGTGGTCCACAATCGCTAGACGTCGTCACGACTTACCACCAGGCGGGCGGCGTCAATTTGGCGAACCAAATATAAAAAAAAAAAAAAAAAAAAAACTCAAGTTTCCTACAAAAGACGGAAAGATATTGTTTGCACTGAAAGAACTGCGATAAAACGTGAATACACAGGCAAATTTTACTTGTTCTTAGGACCGCTTCTGTACAATAGGATAAACGCTACAGCAAATATTTATCCTCTTAATTATTCTCGTTGTAAGCAAGTACTAAAGAATGCCCTCCAAGGGATGTCCTACGATGACACAGAGGAGTTAATATCTGTATTAAAATAAATAGTGATAACTTGAACAATTAAGACTTATCTAATATAGTTATCAATATTGAGCCACTTTGGTATTGTACTAGCTCTTATTATATAATATTATGAATAATCTAATCATATAATGTTACGTAATTGTTTTTCTGTAATGTTATATAATTTACTTAGCTGCAATTGGCGCCTGAAATACAGGACTACCTAGTTCAGGTGCAAATTACGTTTATAAGACTACCTATTTATAAAACATCTAGAAACATATAAATGTAAATAGGTATTATTATACCTACGTACTTAAGCTACTAATACACTAACTATGATGTAATAGCGCACAATTAAAATTAAGATTCTATGTAAAATTTTATTGTACAATTATTATTACGAAATAAATTTATTATTTATTATTATTTATTATACATAGGTACATAATACATATCATTACTCATTCCTACTAGTAGACACCGGAGCTTCCATTTGTGCCATCAAGTATAAACATATCAGTGCCTTAAATATACCGATCCATAAAGAAAACATTAAGATAAGCGGAATCGGTGGCACAATAACTGCAATCGGATTTGTTTATTTAAGACTTAGTAACAACAGGTGCACCGAGTAGGTACAGATGAAAATGATTGTCAATTATAAAAGACACAAACCTCAAATGTACCAGGAATACATAACAACATAAGAGCCTTATTATTATGTACACCTTTTTTGAAGTGGTGCGATAGTGGAAAGTAGCACTAGTGTGCATGCATCATAGGTAATATCTGCAGTAGAACAGTCGAATACATTTTTAACATTTGTGAACATATACTCCACTGTACCCCTGAAGGGAACCATGGAGCATACCAATTTTACCCCTTCTACCACTGGGATGGTATAAACCAGTGGTACAGCTTAGCATAACCCGTCTTGTTTAGACTATAAACTTAGTTTATAGTTAAACATAGTTAATCTTTTTGTTCACAACTGTTCATTTCCTGTCGTATAGCTAATCCGTCGAACCCTAGAATATGACGAATCCACGAATCTGTCGAGTAGCGAATCTACCGAATTAATGAATCCGTCCAATCCAAGAATCTGTCCTATACCGAACAAAGGCCTTCCGTTACCTCCCTGACATAACATAACATATAGGTAGGTACATATTTAATAATAACTTGACTGAGCATGTTTTATTGCAATACTTTTGTAAATACTTGTTTTTGCACTTGGGTGTACGGTATGTACCGGCTGTCTTGGCGTCCCAGTGGTATATAATATTATAATCTATCCATGGAGGCCGCTTGGCATCCGACTTCCGACGACGACACTTGCAAAAAAAAGCATGACAGGCGTAAGGCGTGGGTGACATGCCAATGACAGATAACCCTAAGTTATTGATGAACGTCATAAAAGTCATAACAAACCATGAGCGACTTGTGGCTGTGGCCAGTGGATAAGCGAAAAAAGCAGATAGGAAGATATTTATTTTATAAATAAACAGACATTTATAAAATATTGTGACACTAAGTGTGATTATTATTATATGTTTTATTAATAATATGTAAAAATGCCACTTACGGCCAGACAACGAAGTATACATAATAAAAATGGAGTAAAAAGGACGACTAGTTTATGTAAAGATAAGAGGAAAGTTACTGAAGGGTATGTAATGGACATTAATATTCAAAATATTAGTAGGAGGCACTGAAACAATCATAAATTTGGTTTACTAACTATGCTTGGTAGAAAGTGTAAGTAAAGGAAAATAACTACCTATGTTGTCTTGTTCAGTTGGTAGAACATTACTGGTTAGGGAATCCTGGATAGAGAATGGTGGCTGGTTCAATTAATCAAGCCCAACTAAAGACTAAGACTATAGTTATTTTTTTATATAATACTATCTATACTAATATTATAAAGCTGAAGAGTTTGTTTGTTTGTTTCGTTGAATGCGCTAATCTCAGAAAGTACTGGTCTGATTAGAAAAAATCTTTTTAGTTATGTAATACATTTATCCAGGATGGCTATAGGCTATATAACATTACGCTACGACGAGTAGGAGCGGAGCAGCAATGATATATGTTACAAAAAGGGGGGAAAATTATTACTTTGGGGAGCTTCCGTGGCGTACGCTGCTTAAATGGTTAAAGCAACGTTAAAATTGTGTACTACGAATTTATTTGCCTAAAATAAAATAAATAAAATAACGTTTATTATCTTTGAAATTTTAAGAAAATTATTTAGATTCCTCAAAAGTTGGTGTGACTCTACCGAGGGTTCCAAAATGCAACGAGACTGAGAAGAGCCCTCAAGAAACTCAGTTCGGCTTTTTTCCAAAATATTTCATCTTAAATCTAATACAGAGTTATTTAGAAAGGAGCAATTCGTGTTACAACCAGGCCGCCTTGTCATCTAAGAAATCATTAATACTATAATAAGCTTTATGGCACAATTTACGTTTTATTAGTTTTTTAAATTTATTAACAGATAAATTTGCTATTTCGGTTGGCAATGTATTGTACATTCGAATAAAGTTCCCCGCAAAAGAATTACTCACTTTATGAAGCCTAAATTTAGGAACAGCCAGTTTATCCTTATTTCTTAAGTTTAGATTATGATTATCACTATTTTTCACAAATTTACTTTTGTTCTTGTGGGTATACAATAAAATTTCATAAATATTAAAAAGTTCTATAAAAAAGTCCGCGATGGCATATATCTACCTCTTAGGGTTAACACACTATAAAGTAATTTGTAGCAATCAAAATTGATTCAAAACAATTCATGATTTGCGAAGCTATTTTTATGCTTACGATATTAATCCTTACAAATACGCTATACGTCATAAGTATTTAATTTAGAACAAATTAGTCCTTTACATCATTTGATTTCAACGAATATCTTAAGAGATATTATAGATTTAGTCAAAAAGTACCTTTAGTTGCTGAGTACCTAAAACGCAGTCTGTCAATTTCGCGTTATGCCTATACATAACAAGAGATCGTCATAGTGACGTTTAGAACTATTGCGTATTAGTTCATAAGCGGAGTAAGTGAATTGAGATTTAGGTTTATTGCATATTAGCTCAAAGGCGAGGTAGGTATATTGAACTTCAGTTCATGAGCGGAGTAGGCGAATTGAGATGTATTTATTATTTTTATTATTTCCAACGGGGACGCCGGCAGCCGGACGGACGTCCATTTCGCCAGTTCTCCCCTTGGGGAGAGTATGGTTGATCCAGCTCTCACGGCCCCCCATCGAATCTCCTTGTGTCCTTAATGACTCTTATTATCTGTTCCACCTTCAGATTACTAATGTCTTCCTCGTATAGTCTGTCGGACCCTAGGAGTTCCCATCTGGTCAATGAGTACATGGGGCATTCAGCCAGCAGGTGGAAGCTTGTTTCATCGCTCTCCATGCACTCTGGGCATTTCGGGTCGGTCTTTACTCCTATCACTGTCAGGTGTTTGTTTAGTCGAAAGTGTCCTGTTATGACTTCTATGGCGAGTCTCATGTTTCCTCTTCGGAGTTTCATGATATGACTCGTCGTTCTCTTATCCATATCCTTGATGAAGATTTTCGACTGTCTCATTCCATTCGAGGTCTTCCATCTTTGGTTGTTTTCTGCCTTTATTCTGTGGCTGATTACTCCTTTGGCTATTTTGTGCGTTATGGGCAACCGACGTTCTGGTCCCACAAAGTTTTCCTCAGCACCTTCTCTGGCTAGTTCATATGCCCGCTCGTTGCCAATGTTTCCCTCATGTCCGGGGACCCAGGCAAGCGTTAGGTCGGTGTTCTTGGCCAGTCTATCTAATGATTTCATACATTCCTTGACTGTTGCTGATATTGTCTCCACTTTGTCAAGCGCTTTCAATGCCGCCTGGCTGTCGCTGTATATGGTCACCTTCCCGTTGTGGTCAGGTGTTCCATTATTTCCGCGCATTCCTTTATGGCATATATCTCTGCTTGAAAGACACTTGCAAATCTTCCTAGGGGTATTGACCTGTCTATCTCAGTTCCATCTTGGCATTTTATATGCACTCCGGATCCTGATAGACTAGTCAATTCCTTTCTTGAACCGTCTGTATAGCAGATAGTATCACTGGGATCTATCCGCCATTCTTCTCGTGTCCCTATATGTATTCTGTGTTTTTTGTCAAAAATTCTCTCCTTCCTGATAAGGTCGTTATTGGATAAGATCATTGACAATTTCTCTTCGATGTTCTTGCTTATACTTGCATGACCTTTGTCCATGAAGTTTCCAGTCCATAGGCCAATGCTTCTGAGTTTGAACCATTGTTCGGTGGCTCTTCTTTTTATTTCTAAGTCCAAGGGGTTCAGCCCTAATATGATCTCTAGCGCGGCTGTTGGTGTGGACCTCATCGCGCCCGTGATCATGAGGGCTGCTAGCCTTTGGACTTTATCTAGTTCTCGCTTATTTCCTCCTGTGGCAGCCTTGTGCCACCATACCAGGGCTCCATATAGGATTCTTGGCAAAATTATAGCCTACGAAGAAAAATTGTCAATGATCCTTTCCAATAATGACCTTATCAGGAAGGAGAGAACCTTTGACAAGAAATACAGAATACACATAGGGACACGAGATGAATGGCAGATAGATCCCAGTGATACTATCTGCTATACAGACGGTTCAAGAAAGGAATTGACTAAGCTATCTGGATCGGGAGTGCATATAAAATGCGATGACGGGACAGAAATAGACAAGTCAACCCCTAGGAAGATTTGCAAGCGTCTTTCAGGCAGAGATATATGCCATAAAGGAATGCGTGGAAATAGTGGAACACCTAACCACAACGGGTAAGGTGACCATCTACAGCGATAGCCAGGCTGCACTGAAAGCACTTGACAAAGTGGAGACAACATCAGCAATAGTCAAGGAATGTAAGAAATCATTGGATAGGCTGGCCAAGAACATCGACCTAACGATTGCCTGGGTCCCCGGACACGAGGGTAACACGGGCAACGAGCGGGCCGATGAACTAGCCAGAGAAGGTGCTGACGAAAACTTGGTGGGACCGGAGCCCCGGCTGCCCATAGCGCACAAAATAGCCAAAGGAGTAATCAGCCACAGAATTAAAGTAGAAACCAATCAACGATGGAGAACCTCGATTGGAATAAGACAGTCGAAGATCTTCATCAAGGGAATGGACAAGAAAAGGACGAGTCACTTCATGAAACTCCCAAGAGGAAACATGAGGCTCGCAATAGAAGTGATAACAGGTCACTGTCGACTGAACAGACATCTGACAGTGATAGGAGCAAGAAGCGACCCCAAATGCCCAGAGTGCATGGACAGCGAAGAAACAAGCTTCCACCTGCTGGCCGAATGCCCCATGTACTCACTGATCAGATGGGAAATCCTGGGGTCGGATAGACTGAACGAAGAAGATATAAGTAATCTGAAGGTGGAACAGATGATAAGATTCATAAAGGGCACAGGAAGGTTCGAAGGTTCTTCCCAAGGGGAGAACTGGGGAAATGGACGAAATGGCCCGCAAACATCGCGGGTGGATAGTCCGTCCGGTCACCGGCGTCCCCGTTGGAAATAATAATTGGACTTTGTCTAGTTCTTTCTTGTTTTCACCTGTGGCAGCCTTGTGCCACCATACCAGGGCTCCATGCAGGATTCATGGCAAAATTATTGCCTTGTATATCCATAGCACTACCGATGGTTTTATTCCCCAGGTTCTTCTTATTGTCCTTTTACACTGCATCATTGCCATTTTAGCTTTTGTGCATGTGTTGCTGATATGAGTCTTGAAAGTTAGCTTGCTGTCCAGGGTTACTCCTAGATATTTCACCTCCCTAACTTTTTCTAGGTCATCTTTATCTAGTCTCACTGGTACAGCACATTCTATTTTCCTCTTGTTGGTGAACTAATTTAGTTTTGTCGGGGTTTAGGTCAAGGCCTTTGCTCCTGCACCATACTAACGCTTCTTTTAGGCCTCTGTTCATGATTTCACACATGACACTGAGGACTTTTCCTGTGATTAGGAGCACGCCGTCGTCAGAATAGACTTGCGTATATATGTGCATCCCGTTAATTTTCTTTATTTATTTATACGCGCCGCGTCTGGGTATTTTTCAACCCCTGCGCAGAACGCTTTCCAGCTGTTCCAGTTTTCCCTTCTGCATTCTTTCTTATATATATTTCTAACTATTCTGTATTCTAGCCAGCTCTCGTCATCATTCTTATCTAGGCTTTTCTGAGAGCTCGCCTGGTCTTTTTTCGTTGCTTCTGTAGAGCCTTAGTGCACCAGGGTTGACCCTTCCCTGGACTTATCTCTTTCAGTTGCAGAATTGAGATGTAGCTTTAATGCGTGTTAACTCAGAGGCGAAGTAGGTATATATTAATTATAATATATATATTATTATATATACACTATTAACTGACTTCTAAAAAGAACATTCGACTATGTTTTTGTATATTTGTTACGCAATTTCTCCCAGAGGACACGAAGGGACTCCTGAAATTTTAGAGGAATGCATATAGCGATTTCTACTTTAATACAATAATACAAAGATACCAAGAATATGCATTCAGAAATATGATTTTTAACGGACTTGCAAAAGAAGGTTCTGTGTTTCACTTAGAGAAAAGTTTAAGAAATCATGACATCAATTTTACGGCAACACAGCCAGCATTCTGGGGACCTTCCCAGTCGGCAATGACGCGGAGGATTTTTTAAACGATATTTTGTAATGTAAATATTTTTAGTCTATAATTATGTTTATTTTGCATATTGTAATTCTTATTGTAAATAAATGCATTGTCCATTTTACGATTCTAGGCTAATAGTTCAAGCATCCGACTTCCTTTTTACTAAAAAGCGAAAGGGAAATAACCGTGGTCAAATCAGTTTGTCTACTAAGTTTGACCAGGAGGAAAAAGGGAAAAAAATACCCTTCCTTACCTATTTGAAGTTGGAGGGTAGTGTTAACTTTTACAACTAATTGTAATAGAAAGAAAGAAAGAAAATATTTATTTTTTCTCATATAACAGAACAAAAACATAATAGGTAGGTCCTTAAGTCGGTTTTTTTAATTTTTATTTTATAAACATAAATTGCACTTTCTTATACTCGTATTGTATATCTTTTAACTTGACATTATAGGTAAACTTAATCATTATAGAGACATAGAGTGCTTTCTTGAATTTGATGACGCTCTTTAAAAAATAAAATACTGAAATGTCGCCCGTCGACATAGTCCTATCGCTAAATAGGCAATACGAGGATTAGCCCTATTGCGACATAGACGTATCGCTAAATGGGCAATACGAGAATTAGACCTATCGCGACATATACAAAGCCGTACTTAGTTGAAACGCTAATTTTTAATGACATTTTGGCATAACGCGAAATTGACAGACTGCGTTTTAGGTACTCAGCGACTAAAGGAAAAAGTACACTATTTTGAAGGCGGGCGACGACGTTGGAGTGCGCACTGCGCATGCGTGAGTTGACTGCCGGCCGTCTAGGTCTACGAGCGCTTACAAATAAATACTCAAATCATAGTAACTACTAACACATGGTTAATGGACTAGAAAAATTGGGAACGATATATAAAATTATAATAAATCTGTAGAAGTGAAAATTCTGTACTTTGAAAATATCAAAAAAATAAATGGTAGAGGGTGTTACTAGACCGACACTGAACCCAAAAATGTGATTAAAAATTTGTCTGTCTGTCTGTCTGTACGTTTGTTCAGGCATCACGCAAAAACTACCGGTTCGATTACAATGAAACTTGGTATAATTATTCTTTAATATCCTGGGCACCACACTGGGTACTTTTTATCCCGGAAAAGTATATACAATAAAAAACAAACTTAATTTTGCGGTTCGATCCCTAGATCCGATTACTGTACCAACCGCAAATAATAAGTTTGTGTTAGGTTACGTCACCCGCAGTGGAGTTCACTAAGGGCGCTGCACACGGCTAAGATACTATAATATTTTATCTTAAGATGCAATATCGCTGAACAGCTATACATAATAAATCAGTAACTGGTGATCAAGAAAGCTATAACACGCAGGCGGAGCTGCGGGCAACAGCTAGTTATAAATAATATACCTATTATATATATTTTTGTATTTCAAAGCAATGAGTTTGCTTAAACTAGTCTTAAAATATTAAGATAGAAATTATAAACAGATCTGAGCTACGATCACCAATTCAGTGGCCATAGCATTCCCCCTGTAAGGGAAAGGCCGTAGGTTTGAGTCCTGCCGATGACATCAGTTTTTGTGATCTGTTTATAATTTCTATTTTAAATTATGTATATATTATTTTGGTTATGTATATATATATATATATGGTTTTTTTCTCAGAGAGTTCATAGTGACAAGCGCGCCGTCTGAGCTTCGGGCGGTTGCGTACCCGAGCCGCACTGTCGCTCTACTGCTGTTGCTGGTCGCGCGCCTTTTGTCCGCTTGTTACAGCCATGTGGCAGACTGTGATGAGACCTATAATTATTGGGAACCACTTCATTACTTGGGTAAGCTCAATGAACTTCGGGGGTTGTATGCTCGATGGTACAAATCTTAATGTTCATAATAAATGTAAATAGGAAATAAAAAAAAATGAAAATAAAAAAATAAAGATAAAGAAATAATCACTGGCAGGTTGGACTGTTCTTACATTGGATTGATTAGGTATTAATTATGTTGAATTGAATGAAATTTTATCATGCAGCGGTCATCAACCTTTTAGCCGGCAAGTGCCACATAGTGACAAAGTATGATATAGTAGATAGAAACTAGATATACCATGTCCGTATAGATTGAAGAGCCATTTTTGTATCTTAATGAAACCAACAAACGTATTTAGTAGTAAGTTTAAGTTTAAATTTTTTTTAAGGATAGTCCTCGATTTTATTGGATAATACTTCAAAAGTTATAAGAACATAAAGGTGAGTACTTGGACCATCATGGGTGAATATTTACCAAAATTAGGTATGATTTTGTAACATTCGAGAGTAGTTAGTAGACAAAATCTGAGTTTGGTAGTATTAAAATTAAAAAAGTTACCACACATTATATGTGGCTCCTCAGACCTTTACTTACAGGGGGAATGCTCTGACCATTGAGCTACGATGGCCAATACCGACAACACAGACAACATCGAATTTTTGCTTCATATCATATTCATAATTTATAGATCGCGCTATAAAGGTTAGCGTTGGACCCACCAACCGGAGTTCGCCGGAGTAGGAAGAGAAGCTTGGACCCAGACTCGGTCATTAATATTTACATTTAAAATTTTACATAGAATTTGGTATTAAGTAAGTTGTCTAGTCTGCCCAAAATTTGTACATTTTTCCAAAATTGTCCTGAACATGTGTAAATTTGGGTACGAAAAGACAATAACGAAGAATACTGAAAGCTGAATGAATACTGATATTACATAGACTATCAATAACTTGATCAAAATTTTGAATTTCTTTCTCGATAAAAGTGGACCTTCTAAAATCGGGGACCCCAGGAGGCGTAGAGAAGTTATGTGGGCGCAAAGGGGCCCTTCTTACATCTATCGGGCCCCTGCGACCTCACCTGCTAGTGGCGCACCTGCTGATTAACGGACGAGGTTCGTATATTACGGTACCCATGTGGTGGCTTCGGCCCCTACGTGGATACCAGGTGGTACAACAGTGTTGGTCCGGGGGGGTACCACCGTGCAGCTGTGCTAAAGCCCCCCAAGTAACCCAGCCCAGGCTGGGTTGCGTTAGGGGTTCAGCAGCTGCACTGCCGGGCCCGGGGCGTGTATGGTGCGGCAGGCAGGGGTCCAGTGGGGGCGAAGCGGAGTCTAGTGTGGGTGGTGTGGGTCGATTCGCCGACCAGGGAGACCCTTAGCAACGGCGTTGCCGCGGCCGCCCGCAACAGTCATGGGGCCCGCCTGGGACCAGCCACCCCAGTAGGCTGCCCCACATGTTGCGCATAATCCTGTTGTGGGGTCGCCGCTCCGGGTGGTAACCGGTGTGGGGTAGCGGCGACCTTGCATCAGGGGGGTTTGGGAGCCCTTCCGTCCGGCGGGTCGGCTCCGATCTAACCACACGGTTCTAGACGAAGCTAGCCTCTGCATTTTGTCACTTACTGCCGCACCAAATATCACCCTGTCTTCACGCTATCCCATATTTCACAATGACAGTGTAACAAGATAATAGACGGTACACAGCGGCCCCTAGAAACCCCACAAAGTTGACTTCGTTTGAGGTGGAGTTCGCGAATATCCGCGGACTCCATGCAAACCTCGATACCGTCCACCATCACCTGGAGACGGCACGGCCTTCTGTGATGTTCCTAACGGAGACACAGATACGCCGCCCTGACGACACGTCGTACCTCTGTTACCCGGGCTATATCATTGAGGAACAATTCCGCGATAAAGCCGAGGTGTGCGTGTTCGTTAGGGCGGATGTTTGCTGCCGCCGGTTGCGCTGTCTGGAGAACCCCTCCTACTCCGTCCTTTGGCTGCACGTGGATCATGGCTCCATGAGCCAGATCTACGTGTGCATCTACCGCTCCCACACAGGGGACACTGGGACAACAAGGCTTTTCGAATACCTTAGCGAGATGGCTGACGATGCGCAGGTGCGGTTCCCGAACGCTGACCTGGTTTTCCTGGGGGACTTTAACGGTCATCACGTTGAGTGGCTGGGGTCCCTTAGGACCGATCATGCGGGACGAACCGCCCATGCATTCGCTCTCTCCCACGGGCTGACCCAGATGGTACGGGGGATCACCCGGATACCTGACAGGTCAGACCACACGCCCGCCTTGCTGGATCTACTGCTGACGAGTCGCCCAACCGAGTACAGTGTGTCGGTACGCGACCCACTGGGCACTTCCGACCACTGTGTGGTGCACGCCAGCTTCCAAGTGTCACCGCCTGCTCGTGCTGAACAAATGACTCGACGACTATGGCACTACTCGTCGGCAGACTGGGACGGTCTCCGCGATTACTTTGCGTCCGTCCCGTGGAGCCAGCGCTGCTTTGTAGGGAAGGCGCCTTCGGATAGCGCTGCTGCCGTTGCTGGCGAGAGCAGTCTAGGGATAGAATATTATATCCCTTTCACTGATGTCGCCAGCATCCGCAAAACTCGCCCCTGGTTCGGGCGTGAATGTGCCGAGGCTGTCCAGAAAAAACAGTCGGCATATCGCGCCTGGGTCAGGGCTCGGGCGGCACGTGACCCGAACGTGAACCGCCTCAAAGCAGCGTACAATAGGGCCACTAGGTTCAGCAAGAGCGCCTTCAAGAGAGCGGATGCCCAGCGCGTCGCGCGGCTTGGTCAGGAGCTCACATCCCATCCCACGGGCAGCCGTGGATACTGGCAACTGGCCAAAGCCGTACAGTCAAATTTTTGCCAACCCTCGCTGCCACCACTGCGTTTTCCTGATGGATCACTGGCTCACAAAGCCCAAGAGAAGGCGGACATGCTCGCAGACCTCTTTGCGGCTAATTCCCGGGTCGATGACCGTGGCCTGCGGCCCCCCGCCATCGCCAACTATGCCTGATATTGTTATCAGGCAATGTGATGTACGGGCAGTGCTGCGGTCACTCGACACGCGGAAAGCCAGTGGCCCTAACGGCATTCCGGCGGTGGTGCTACGAAAATGTGCTGCTGAGTTGTCTCCAGTATTAACGCGTCTGTACCGCCTGTCATACTCTACAGGCCTCGTGCCGGAGGTCTGGAAGGAGGCGAACGTACAACCGATCCCCCAGAAAGGGGATCGATCCGATCTAGGCAACTATAGACCCATAGCTGTCACCTCAGTCATTTGCAAGGTGCTCGAGCTTCTTATCAATAAGCAGCTCATGCGATACCTGGAGGATCACTCGCTAATCAATGATCGGCAATATGGCTTCAGGCCAAAACGATCAACCGGTGACTTCCTAGCATTCGTCACGCATGTATGGGGTGAGGCTATGGAAAAGTTCGGCGAGTCCTTGGCTATTAGCCTGGACATCGCCAAAGCTTTCGATAGGGTCTGGCATGCTTCGCTCCTTTCCAAGCTTCCGGCATATGGTCTACCTCCTCAACTGTGAAGCTGGATTGCCAGTTTTTTAAACGAGCGCCGAGTGCGGGTCCTCTGCGATGGCCAGGCTTCTCGCTTCTTGCATGTGAATAAATATGTCGGAATAATAAATGTGCCGGGGTACCGCAGGGGTCCGTACTGTCACCAACTCTCTTTCTTCTGCATATCAATGATATGCTTTCCCTCGGGAACATTCATTGCTATGCAGATGACAGTACATTGCATGGGAGTTACTCGGTTCGTCCGACGGCGGGGCGATCTGTAATAGAGGAGGAGAGACGACATCTCGTGGGTGATCTCGACCGAAACCTCGACAGTATCTCCCAATGGGGTGCCGAGAACTTGGTCGAGTTCAATGCCCACAAAACACAGGCGTGTGCATTTACAGCGAAAAAATCCCCTTTCCTTCCCCTACCCACTCTTCAGAATGCAATATTACCAATGAAGGACAATCTAGACATCCTTGGCATAGACGTTCGTCGAGAGCTCAATAACACAAAATACATTGAGCGATGTATTGGGCTAGCCCAATACATCGCTCAATGTTTCCGCGAAGCTAGCTTCGCGGAAACTAGGAATACTGAACAAGGTAAAGCGATTCTTTACACCGCACCAGAGGTGTCTGCTTTACAAAACGCAGATTAGACCCTGCGTTGAATACTGCTCTCACCTCTGCGACGGCTCCGCGAAGTATTTGCTGGACGCACTCGACGCTATTCAGCGACGCGCTGTTCGCAGTATAGACTGTCCGGAGGTAACGGGAAGCCTTGAGCCGCTAGCCCAGCGCCGAACAATTGCTTCCTTGGCCGCGTTCTACCGTATTTACCACGGTGAGTGTTCTGAAGAGCTCTTCAACCTGATCCCACCCTCTCCCTTCCGATCCCGAACAACGCGTGCCGGGCAGAGATGTCACTCTCATACCGTGGAAACCGTCTTTGCGAGAACCGAGCGTTTTAAACGTTCGTTTCTCTGCCGAACGATGGTGGCTTGGAACGCCCTGCCTGCGCACGTGTTTCCTCCAACATATAACCCTGGGTTCTTTAAGCGAAGCGTGAAGAGGCACATTACTGGGTCGTCAAGTTGAGGGCCACTCTCTATAGTATTCCTGTGTACTGTGAGAGTCGCCCTCAATTGCCAGACGTCGCCTCAGCTTACCATCAGGCGGGTGGCGTCAATTTGTCGACCTAAATATAAAAAAAAAGTTATATAAAAAAAGTAATAACTTGTAGTTTTGCCGGAAATTCAGATAAACCGAGTTTACCCTTAAAACTCACCCCCTCCTACTTCCCGAACTCAGATCGCCCATAATTTTATTTTCCTTTCATTTATCTTCAGTTTCCAATTGGTTTATGCTACAAAATTTATTTTCTTTCTAAAATGATCAACTCTGGACTATTGGAAAATTTGAATCGTTTTGTTTTAATTGATATAACCTTTTTAATTTATTTTTTATTTTATTTAATTAACTTTATTTTCATTTAACTTGTTTTCAGTCAATTTGATTGATTTCATTTGATTCAGTTCAATTTATTTAATTTTTAATTTAATGTAATATAATTCTAATTAATTGTTTATGTACAACTCATGACATGTTGTAGTACTCGTATCTAAATCTTGTAATAATTGAAACTATTGTTATTGAGTCATTCAATAATTACCTACCGTTACTCGTACTATGCTAAATCTTGTACCTAATATGGGTTAATTTATCTGCAATAAATTATTAGTACTTTTTCCAAAGATGGATGCGAAAGGTTCTGGTGTCTCCCACTTGGTGACCCGCTTGGTGCTAGTCTAGTGTTGTGGTGTTGCAGTGTACGGGTCGGGGCTGCAGACGTGGGAGTACAGCCCCGCGTTCGCGCTGCGCTCCTACCTGCCGCTGTGGCTGCTGGCGGCGCCGGGCCGCGCGCTCGCGCTGGCGCTGTCGCCGGCGGGCGTGTTCTACGCGCTGAGGGCCGCGCTGGCCGCGCTCGGGGTCGCCGTCGACCTCATGTTCTACAAGTGAGCTATATCCCCCCCCCACCTCGACCTCGACCCGAGGTCACGTCATCATCGTCTTACCTAAATTTCAGTGTCATCAAAATCGGTCTTGTAGTTTAAAGACACTAAACAAAATAAACTTATGGAGCAAATAGAGAGATGACAAATAGTGGTCCTTTAGTGGACCTTAGTCCTAAACGAATTTATGGTTTGAGCTTTAATAGTGAATGATTTCTCAGTAAAGATGGTACTGTGGCTTGGCATCTCCAAAGTCAAATTCTCGGATGACCGCAAGGACTTCGTATGTGTGTCACAAAGGAAGTTAAAGCGTTCCTTAAGATAGGTGGGAGTAGAAGGATGGTACAAAATGTTATAAAGTAAGGCTAATATATGTGTATTCCTGCGAAGACGAATGGGGAGCCACTTGAGTTTGTTGCGAAATTCAGATACGTGATCATATTTGCGCAAGCCAAATATGAATCTTATACAAAAATTTTGAAGGCGCTCAAGTTTATCCAGTTGCTGTTCGGTGAGATCAGGATAGCTGACATCTGCGTAATCCAAAATAGGAAGAAGGAGCGAATGGACCAGTGCAGTTTTAGTGGAGATTGGTAGGAAGTTTCGCAACCTTCTCATTGACCCTGCTGCGGCATAGAGTTTGCGACTAGTTTCTTGAAGTTGTAGTTCCCAGGACAACGTCTGGTCTATGTGAATGCCCAAGTTCTTAACACTGCCGCTGACTGGTAACGGAGCTCCAGCAAAAAGTAGGTACCTGTGGCAACCGTGACCATTCAACTTTTGCAACCAACCGTTGACTGCCAATTAGAATTATTTGTGTCTTATTTGGGCTCACAGTAAGACCATAATTCAAGCTCCACTCAGAAATCCGGTCCAGGTCCATATTTATTTTACTAAAAGCCTCTGTCAATTGACTCAAAGGAGCTTGTGAGTAAATCTGTAAATCATCAGCGTAAAGGTGGTAGGATGAATTTAGTTTATCGGTGATGGAATTTATAAAAATTGCGAAGAGTAAAGTAGATAAAACGCCACCTTGTGGTACACCAGCGGTCGTCCCGCACCATGAAGAATAAGATTCTTCGGCGCGTATACGCTGCCGGCGACCAAACAAGTAACTACGAAACCATGCAATAGCCGTTGGAGATATGTTAATAGAGCTAAGCATACCAAGCAGAATGTCAAAATCAACAGAGTTAAAGGCATTACTGAAGTCAAGTAAGGCGAGGAGAGTGAGTTTTCCACCATCCATGCCCAGTCTAACATCCTCAGTGATGTTGACTAGCGCTGTGGAGGTACTGTGTCCAGGTCGAAAACCAGATTGGAATGAGCTGAGGAGTGAATTTTTGTTGAGGAATGAACTTAGTTGAGCATGCACATTTCTCTCAAGGACTTTGGATAGGAATGGGAGAATGGATATAGGACGGTAATCAGTAAACGAGGAGGGTTTGGGTTTTTTAGGTAGCGGTATGATCTGTGCATCTTTCCAGGCAGATGGGAAAATTCCACTGGTTAGCGAATAGTTTAGGATATCACACAGGACGGGAAGGATTTCATCTAGGATAGGAGTGATCATATTCCTACTGACACAGTCGTTGCCAATAGCCTTAGAAGTAATTGCCAGTATGCTCTTCTTAACATCACAAGCGGCCAATTGGTTGAAAGCGAACGGTGAATAACTAGGAGTTGGGATTGCTGAAAGAAATTGCAAAGTGCTAGTTTTATTGACCCCATTTAAGGCAGGAGAAGATGAGAAATGTGAATTAAGCGAATTTTAATCTAAGTCTTTTGGAATTCCGCCGGGCGCCACTGGACATACCCTCTGCTAGTAACCAGAGACGCCCGGCAACGGACGTTAGAGCGGCCGCGGCCTTGGGAAAAAAAAAAGTCTTTTGGAATTATACTTTGATTTGAGTTTCCAACTCCTAATGTGTTTAGAAACTTCCAGACTTTCTCCCTCTTTTTTAGTCTCGGTTATCAACAGATGCGTGAATGTATTGGCGTTGTGCTGTCCTACACACCTTATTGCAATGATTTCTAAGATCCACATACCTGTCCCAATTTGTTTGCGTAGTACGAAACTTATACCTAGTTTTAGCTGCAGCCTTTTTTGCAATTAGGTCTTTGATTTCTCGAGTAAGCCACGGTGAAGGCATATGCTTCACTTTGATAGCCCGGAAAGGAGCATGTATGTCATAAAGTTGTATTATTTTTTCAGTTAGAATATCTACTTTGTTATCAATACAGCTTGAGGCAAAGAGAGGTGTCCAGTCTATCATGCTAGCATCTTGACGGAGCCTGAGTGGGTCAATACCGCTGAAATTGCTCTGTATTACTATTTTATGTCGACACTTAGGTGGCCGGATCCGGTATGAAAGGTAGAGTAGGTCGTGGTAAGAAAATTCATCAGCTGCGTGCTGACCATACTTAGCCACGTGATGAAGCGAAGAAACAAAGATAAGATCACTAAGGCTAGGAATACAGTTAGGAAAGTGGTGAGTGACAGTAAGAGGTAGGATAGAAAGGTTGCAAGATTCTGTGATGTTCTTGAGAGAGGAAGAACGGGAATTGTTTAGAAGGAGACACGTGTTTAGATCGCCCATAAGGATTGTTTGGCTGTGGGATGGAACTAGAGATTCTAAAATATTTTCAAATGTGGAAAAATAGTTTACTGTTCTAGATGGGGAATAGTATACTCCAAGTAAAACTTTAGCATGGTTGAGTTCCACCTCTAAAAAAATGTGTTCACCAGAGTCAGAAGGCGTTGGCTGCGGCGACATGCAGACAATACTGTATGGGATATATGAGCGCAAGTATATAGCAACACCTCCATAACCATCTCGGTCTTTCCGAGTACGATCATTCCTAATAAGCTGGTAACCTGGCAGGGCGTAGGAGGAAGAAGACAGACAAGGTTTTAGCCAAGATCCTGACACCGGAATGGCATGAATATTCTTACAATCAAACGTCGACAGCATATCCTGGAAGTGAGCAGGACTACTTTGAGCGTTAAAGTGGACTACGTTAAAATTCTTGGGGACATCCGAGAACACCGACTGGAGCGTATCCGCAAGTGATGGCAAGCTAGTAAAACTGTCATTGAGGCTGCTTGCAGTGTGAAAACTGTCACTACTACTATCAGAATCGTGCATTATGTACGTATATGTTAAAAATTAGGTTTATATAAATTGTATGTATAGCTGATCAAAATAAAAATAATTTGATCCAAAAAATAAAAATAAATAAACATAAAAATAAAAATTAAAAATTACCACTGGCTTAGCCTGTATACATTCCATCTGCCAGCTGCGTGCCAAAATATAGTAGGCATTTTTAAAATAGCTTAATTATATGTAACTATTAATAAGCTACCAGGAAAGGCACCTACTAGATCACTTTGAACATACAGATAAAAGAAAACTATAATTAAATGTACCTACACCAAATAACAAACGCAATATCGTTGGGTAACATAGAAAGTAAGTACAATACACAGTGCAGTTACACAGAGTATCTACGTATTATGTTACAAATAATAAGATACAGATACTGGAACGCAGTGAGTACTAATACCAATACGTAGTACTAGCACCTGCTCTGTGGTATTACATATACTCTGTGGTATAAGTTCGGAATGTTCAATCTGTAGTCTTATTTTACTAATGTCAGAAGTTAGTTGTAAACAATAACACTGTTGGTAATTAATTATTGCGACAGAAGAAACACGTATAAGTGCAGACAGTGATATTAAAAATGGAATTGAAAATAAACTGTACAAAATATAATACAAATGTTACCCGACTGTGAAAAAATTATATGCATTATTTCCTCGCCGCACGTCGTGTTCTAACACCTGTAGATATGTCCGTGGACTCTGTGGCCGCTTCATCACTGGGTTGTTTTATTTTTTGGAGATCATTAAGTGAAACTATGCGGTGACGATTTCCATCAGAGTTTAAGACATACACGGATCCCTCTCTAGACCAGCATTTGTCCACTCCGAACTTCTCCCGTGCAGCCATGAATGCAGTATGTCGTGATCTGGTCAGGAACTCTGACAATGTGAGGCCAGATCCTTTAAGTTTAGTCTTGGAAAACCATATTTGGTCCCTAACAGTTCCAGGTGTACCTAATTTGTTGATAGGTAGGTAGGTGTAACAGGTATCTACTGATTTTGTGACCCACCGTGGCGATAAATTGTTTAATAAAAATAAAATGAAGATACAAAATCACGTTATTATCCAACAAAATTAAATTATTATGACATTCAAGGACCTACCTAGAGGAGATATAATATCCCACAGATTTTAGTCGGTATTCAATTATTACCCTGATACCGTGTTAGTTTAACACTAGTGTAACTTCATTTGTCGAATCCTATATATATATATATATCCTTCGTGCGTGTCAGAGCGGTGTGCACGTGGTTCGGCGTGCACGTGGGGCGCGTGTGGCTGGCGCTGGCGCTGCCGGCGGCGGGCAGCTTCGGGGCGGCCGCGTCGCTGGTGCCCTCGGCGTGGGGCGGCGCGCTGGCCATGGCCGCGCTGGCGTGTCGCTGGGCGCGGCCCCGGGGCGAGTGGGCGGGGCGCGCCGTGCTGCTGGTGGCGGCGGCGGCGCTGCTGGCCTGGCCCTTCCTGGCGCTGCTGGGGCTGCCGGTGGCGCTAGACCTGTTGCTGCGGCGCCGCGCCCGCGCCCTGCTGGGCTGGGCCGCGCTGGGTCTGCTGCTGTTCCTGGCGCCGGCCGTGCTGCTGGACTCGTGGCACTACGGCCGGCTCGTGGTGGCACCCTGGAACATCGTGCTCTACAACGTGTTCGGCGAGCACGGACCCTCGCTGTACGGAGTCGAGCCCTGGACCTACTACTTTGTCAATGGCTTTCTTAATTTCAACGTGGTCTGGGTGAGTCGAGGCCCGGAGTCCGTACCGTTATCGAGTTTTATACGGGGTTTTATAATGGTAATTTGTCGAAGCTCATTCGTATCGGGTGTAAACGCCACGTGACGGTCCCGGCGTGCCCCAGGTGCTGGCGCTGAGCTGCCCGGCGGCGCTGGCGGCGTGCGGCCTGCTGCTGCCGGGCGGGACGCGGCGCGTGGCCTGGGCCGGCCCCTACTGGCTGGACCTGCTGCCGCTGTACCTGTGGCTGGCGGTGTTCCAGCTGCAGCCGCACAAGGAGGAGCGCTTCCTGTACCCGGTGTACCGCCTGGTGCTGCTCGCCGCCGCCCTGGCGCTGGACGCGGCACAGAAGCTGGCCTACGCGCTGTGGGAGCGCGCGGGGCGGGGGGGGCCGCGACACTACCTGGCGCACACGGCGCCGCTGGCCGCCGGCGTGCTGCTGCTGGCGGCGCTGGGCGGCGTGGCGCGCGTGGCGGCGCTGTACCGCAACTACCACGCGCCCATGACGCTGCTGCGCCACCTGCCGCCGCTGCAGGGCGAGGGCCCGCAGCTCGTCTGCTTCGGCAAGGAGTGGCACCGCTCGCCCTCCAGCTTCCACCTGCCGCGCGGGTACGAGGTGCGGTTCGTGCCCAGCGACTTCGACGGACAGATGCCGGCGCCCTTCCCGGCACCCTTCCCGCACGGTGGGTACCACTTTAAGGAACGGCTAGGTTTTTAGTCAAACGCCGAACGATGGCAAAATGTTTAAATCCAAAAAGCTCAGGATAACAAATTTGTATTCAATCAAGAAACACTTGTGCCAAATTTCATGAAGATCGGATATTACTATTTTTGTGATTTTAAACGATCTAGGACATACGAGGGGAAACCCAGAGAAACCTAACTGATGTTGTTGTGGGCAAGTATATTGTAGTCCCGCGTCCTGAGTCCTGCCGCCACAGATGTAGATAAACATAGGGCACATAGACTCACTAGGCGTAGTGTCGACGCTAAAGATAGACATAGGGCACATAGACTCACTAGGCGTAGTGTCGACGCTAAAGATAGACATAGGGCACATAGACTCACTAGGCGTAGTGTCGACGCTAAAGATAGACATAGGGCACATAGACTCACTAGGCGTAGTGTCGACGCTAAAGATAGACATAGGGCACATAGACTCACTAGGCGTAGTGTCGACGCTAAAGATAGACATAGGGCACATAGACTCACTAGGCGTAGTGTCGACGCTAAAGATAGACATAGGGCACATAGACTCACTAGGCGTAGTGTCGACGCTAAAGATAGACATAGGGCACATAGACTCACTAGGCGTAGTGTCGACGCTAAAGATAGACATAGGGCACATAGACTCACTAGGCGTAGTGTCGACGCTAAAGATAGACATAGGGCACATAGACTCACTAGGCGTAGTGTCGACGCTAAAGATAGACATAGGGCACATAGACTCACTAGGCGTAGTGTCGACGCTAAAGATAGACATAGGGCACATAGACTCACTAGGCGTAGTGTCGACGCTAAAGATAGACATAGGGCACATAGACTCACTAGGCGTAGTGTCGACGCTAAAGATAGACATAGGGCACATAGACTCACTAGGCGTAGTGTCGACGCTAAAGATAGACCTAGAGCACATAGACTCACTAGGCGTAGTGTCGACGCTAAAGATAGACATAGGGCACATAGACTCACTAGGCGTAGTGTCGACGCTAAAGATAGACATAGGGCACATAGACTCACTAGGCGTAGTGTCGACGCTAAAGATAGACATAGGGCACATAGACTCACTAGGCGTAGTGTCGACGCTAAAGATAGACATAGGGCACATAGACTCACTAGGCGTAGTGTCGACGCTAAAGATAGACATAGGGCACATAGACTCACTAGGCGTAGTGTCGACGCTAAAGATAGACATAGGGCACATAGACTCACTAGGCGTAGTGTCGACGCTAAAGATAGACATAGGGCACATAGACTCACTAGGCGTAGTGTCGACGCTAAAGATAGACATAGGGCACATAGACTCACTAGGCGTAGTGTCGACGCTAAAGATAGACATAGGGCACATAGACTCACTAGGCGTAGTGTCGACGCTAAAGATAGACATAGGGCACATAGACTCACTAGGCGTAGTGTCGACGCTAAAGATAGACATAGGGCACATAGACTCACTAGGCGTAGTGTCGACGCTAAAGATAGACATAGGGCACATAGACTCACTAGGCGTAGTGTCGACGCTAAAGATAGACATAGGGCACATAGACTCACTAGGCGTAGTGTCGACGCTAAAGATAGACATAGGGCACATAGACTCACTAGGCGTAGTGTCGACGCTAAAGATAGACATAGGGCACATAGACTCACTAGGCGTAGTGTCGACGCTAAAGATAGACATAGGGCACATAGACTCACTAGGCGTAGTGTCGACGCTAAAGATAGACATAGGGCACATAGACTCACTAGGCGTAGTGTCGACGCTAAAGATAGACATAGGGCACATAGACTCACTAGGCGTAGTGTCGACGCTAAAGATAGACATAGGGCACATAGACTCACTAGGCGTAGTGTCGACGCTAAAGATAGACATAGGGCACATAGACTCACTAGGCGTAGTGTCGACGCTAAAGATAGACATAGGGCACATAGACTCACTAGGCGTAGTGTCGACGCTAAAGATAGACATAGGGCACATAGACTCACTAGGCGTAGTGTCGACGCTAAAGATAGACATAGAGCACATAGACTCACTAGGCGTAGTGTCGACGCTAAAGATAGACATAGGGCACATAGACTCACTAGGCGTAGTGTCGACGCTAAAGATAGACATAGAGCACATAGACTCACTAGGCGTAGTGTCGACGCTAAAGATAGACATAGGGCACATAGACTCACTAGGCGTAGTGTCGACGCTAAAGATAGACATAGAGCACATAGACTCACTAGGCGTAGTGTCGACGCTAAAGATAGACATAGGGCACATAGACTCACTAGGCGTAGTGTCGACGCTAAAGATAGAGATAGAGCACATAGACTCACTAGGCGTAGTGTCGACGCTAAAGATAGACATAGGGCACATAGACTCACTAGGCGTAGTGTCGACGCTAAAGATAGACATAGGGCACATAGACTCACTAGGCGTAGTGTCGACGCTAAAGATAGACATAGGGCACATAGACTCACTAGGCGTAGTGTCGACGCTAAAGATAGACATAGGGCACATAGACTCACTAGGCGTAGTGTCGACGCTAAAGATAGACATAGGGCACATAGACTCACTAGGCGTAGTGTCGACGCTAAAGATAGACATAGGGCACATAGACTCACTAGGCGTAGTGTCGACGCTAAAGATAGACATAGGGCACATAGACTCACTAGGCGTAGTGTCGACGCTAAAGATAGACATAGGGCACATAGACTCACTAGGCGTAGTGTCGACGCTAAAGATAGACATAGGGCACATAGACTCACTAGGCGTAGTGTCGACGCTAAAGATAGACATAGGGCACATAGACTCACTAGGCGTAGTGTCGACGCTAAAGATAGACATAGGGCACATAGACTCACTAGGCGTAGTGTCGACGCTAAAGATAGACATAGAGCACATAGACTCACTAGGCGTAGTGTCGACGCTAAAGATAGACATAGGGCACATAGACTCACTAGGCGTAGTGTCGACGCTAAAGATAGACATAGGGCACATAGACTCACTAGGCGTAGTGTCGACGCTAAAGATAGACATAGGGCACATAGACTCACTAGGCGTAGTGTCGACGCTAAAGATAGACATAGGGCACATAGACTCACTAAGCGTAGTGTCGACGCTAAAGATAGACATAGGGCACATAGACTCACTAGGCGTAGTGTCGACGCTAAAGATAGACATAGGGCACATAGACTCACTAGGCGTAGTGTCGACGCTAAAGATAAACATAGGGCACATAGACTCACTAGACGTAGTGTCGACGCTAAAGATAGACATAGGGCACATAGACTCACTAGGCGTAGTGTCGACGCTAAAGATAGACATAGGGCACATAGACTCACTAGGCGTAGTGTCGACGCTAAAGATAGACATAGGGCACATAGACTCACTAGGCGTAGTGTCGACGCTAAAGATAGACATAGGGCACATAGACTCACTAGGCGTAGTGTCGACGCTAAAGATAGACATAGGGCACATAGACTCACTAGGCGTAGTGTCGACGCTAAAGATAGACATAGGGCACATAGACTCACTAGGCGTAGTGTCGACGCTAAAGATAGACATAGGGCACATAGACTCACTAGGCGTAGTGTCGACGCTAAAGATAGACATAGGGCACATAGACTCACTAGGCGTAGTGTCGACGCTAAAGATAGACATAGGGCACATAGACTCACTAGGCGTAGTGTCGACGCTAAAGATAGACATAGGGCACATAGACTCACTAGGCGTAGTGTCGACGCTAAAGATAGACATAGAGCACATAGACTCACTAGGCGTAGTGTCGACGCTAAAGATAGACATAGGGCACATAGACTCACTAGGCGTAGTGTCGACGCTAAAGATAGACATAGAGCACATAGACTCACTAGGCGTAGTGTCGACGCTAAAGATAGACATAGGGCACATAGACTCACTAGGCGTAGTGTCGACGCTAAAGATAGACATAGGGCACATAGACTCACTAGGCGTAGTGTCGACGCTAAAGATAGACATAGGGCACATAGACTCACTAGGCGTAGTGTCGACGCTAAAGATAGACATAGGGCACATAGACTCACTAGGCGTAGTGTCGACGCTAAAGATAGACATAGGGCACATAGACTCACTAGGCGTAGTGTCGACGCTAAAGATAGACATAGGGCACATAGACTCACTAGGCGTAGTGTCGACGCTAAAGATAGACATAGAGCACATAGACTCACTAGGCGTAGTGTCGACGCTAAAGATAGACATAGGGCACATAGACTCACTAGGCGTAGTGTCGACGCTAAAGATAGACATAGAGCACATAGACTCACTAGGCGTAGTGTCGACGCTAAAGATAGACATAGGGCACATAGACTCACTAGGCGTAGTGTCGACGCTAAAGATAGACATAGGGCACATAGACTCACTAGGCGTAGTGTCGACGCTAAAGATAAACATAGGGCACATAGACTCACTAGACGTAGTGTCGACGCTAAAGATAGACATAGGGCACATAGACTCACTAGGCGTAGTGTCGACGCTAAAGATAGACATAGGGCACATAGACTCACTAGGCGTAGTGTCGACGCTAAAGATAGACATAGGGCACATAGACTCACTAGGCGTAGTGTCGACGCTAAAGATAGACATAGAGCACATAGACTCACTAGGCGTAGTGTCGACGCTAAAGATAGACATAGGGCACATAGACTCACTAGGCGTAGTGTCGACGCTAAAGATAGACATAGAGCACATAGACTCACTAGGCGTAGTGTCGACGCTAAAGATAGACATAGGGCACATAGACTCACTAGGCGTAGTGTCGACGCTAAAGATAGACATAGATATAGTGATCAATGGTAAACAGTCACCTGGTTCTCCTGTAGCAATGGGGGTACCGCAGGGTTAAATTTTGGGACCTTTTCTTTTTCTAGTATATATTAATGATCTCCCTCACCTCATAAGAGACGACCACGAGGTAGTTTTGTTTGCTGATGACACTTCTTTAATATTTAAAGTTAAACGTGGACAGCGCGAACTTGACGATGTAAACATTGCCCTCTCAAAACCAGTGGACTATCCTATAGTCCACTGGTTTTGTGCTAATAATTTATTATTAAATGAAAATAAAACTAAATGTGTAAGATTCACCTTACCTAATGTAAGACTTGTTAAAACCAGTGTTAAGGTTAGGGATGATATAATAGAATTGGTCGATGACACTGTCTTTCTGGGCATAACGTTAGACTCCAAATTGCAATGGGGGCCTCATATCGGGAAAATTTCGGCCAGGCTTAGTTCAGCAGCCTAAGCTGTCAAAAAGATCCGACAACTTACAGACATTAAAACGGCGCGTCTTGTCTACTTCAGCTACTTCCACAGTATCATGACATATGGCATACTACTGTGGGGTAACGCTCCCGATATTGAATGCATCTTTGTGTTGCAGAAGAGGGCTATCCGGACTATCTATGGAATGGGGTCTCGGGAGTCATTAAGAGATAAGTTTAAGCATATTAACATCCTTACAGTGTATTCACAGTATATTTATGAAATTTTATTGTATACCCACAAGAACAAAAGTAAATTTGTGAAAAATAGTGATAATCATAATCTAAACTTAAGAAATAAGGATAAACTGGCTGTTCCTAAATTTAGGCTTCATAAAGTGAGTAATTCTTTTGCGGGGAACTTTATTCGAATGTACAATACATTGCCAACCGAAATAGCAAATTTATCTGTCAATAAATTTAAAAAACTAATAAAAAGTAAATTGGGCCATAAAGCTTATTATAGTATTAATGATTTCTTAGATGACAAGGCGGCCTGGTTGTAACAACGTAACGAATTGCTCCTTTCTAAATAACTCTGTATTAGATTTAAGATGAAATATTTTGAAAAAAGCCGAGCTGAGTTTCTTGAGGGCTCTTCTCAGTCTCGTTGCATTTTAGAACCCTCGGTAGAGTCACACCAACTTCTGACGAATCTAAATAATTTTCTGAAAATTTCAAAGATAATAAACGTTATTTTATTTTATTTTATTTTATTTTTAGAGCACATAGACTCACTAGGCGTAGTGTCGACGCTAAAGATAGACATAGGGCACATAGACTCACTAGGCGTAGTGTCGACGCTAAAGATAGACATAGGGCACATAGACTCACTAGGCGTAGTGTCGACGCTAAAGATAGACATAGGGCACATAGACTCACTAGGCGTAGTGTCGACGCTAAAGATAAACATAGGGCACATAGACTCACTAGGCGTAGTGTCGACGCCAAAGATAAACATAGGGCACATAGACTCACTAGGCGTAGTGTCGACGCTAAAGATAAACATAGGGCACATAGACTCACTAGGCGTAGTGTCGACGCTAAAGATAAACATAGGGCACATAGACTCACTAGGCGTAGTGTCGACGCTAAAGATAAACATAGGGCACATAGACTCACTAGGCGTAGTGTCGACGCTAAAGATAAACATAGGGCACATAGACTCACTAGGCGTAGTGTCGACGCTAAAGATAAACATAGGGCACATAGACTCACTAGGCGTAGTGTCGACGCTAAAGATAAACATAGGGCACATAGACTCACTAGGCGTAGTGTCGACGCTAAAGATAAACATAGGGCACATAGACTCACTAGGCGTAGTGTCGACGCTAAAGATAGACATAGGGCACATAGACTCACTAGGCGTAGTGTCGACGCTAAAGATAGACATAGGGCACATAGACTCACTAGGCGTAGTGTCGACGCTAAAGATAGACATAGGGCACATAGACTCACTAGGCGTAGTGTCGACGCTAAAGATAGACATAGGGCACATAGACTCACTAGGCGTAGTGTCGACGCTAAAGATAGACATAGGGCACATAGACTCACTAGGCGTAGTGTCGACGCTAAAGATAGACATAGGGCACATAGACTCACTAGGCGTAGTGTCGACGCTAAAGATAAACATAGGGCACATAGACTCACTAGGCGTAGTGTCGACGCTAAAGATAAACATAGGGCACATAGACTCACTAGGCGTAGTGTCGACGCTAAAGATAAACATAGGGCACATAGACTCACTAGGCGTAGTGTCGACGCTAAAGATAAACATAGGGCACATAGACTCACTAGGCGTAGTGTCGACGCTAAAGATAAACATAGGGCACATAGACTCACTAGGCGTAGTGTCGACGCTAAAGATAAACATAGGGCACATAGACTCACTAGGCGTAGTGTCGACGCTAAAGATAAACATAGGGCACATAGACTCACTAGGCGTAGTGTCGACGCTAAAGATAAACATAAGGCACATAGACTCACTAGGCGTAGTGTCGACGCTAAAGATAGACATAGGGCACATAGACTCACTAGGCGTAGTGTCGACGCTAAAGATAGACATAGGGCACATAGACTCACTAGGCGTAGTGTCGACGCTAAAGATAGACATAGGGCACATAGACTCACTAGGCGTAGTGTCGACGCTAAAGATAGACATAGGGCACATAGACTCACTAGGCGTAGTGTCGACGCTAAATATAGACCCTCGGCACATAGACTCACTAGGCGTAGTGTCGACGCTAAAGATAGACATAGGGCACATAGACTCACTAGGCGTAGTGTCGACGCTAAAGATAGACATAGGGCACATAGACTCACTAGGCGTAGTGTCGACGCTAAAGATAGACATAGGGCACATAGACTCACTAGGCGTAGTGTCGACGCTAAAGATAGACATAGGGCACATAGACTCACTAGGCGTAGTGTCGACGCTAAAGATAGACATAGAGCACATAGACTCACTAGGCGTAGTGTCGACGCTAAAGATAGACATAGGGCACATAGACTCACTAGGCGTAGTGTCGACGCTAAAGATATACATAGGGCACATAGACTCACTAGGCGTAGTGTCGACGCTAAAGATAGACATAGGGCACATAGACTCACTAGGCGTAGTGTCGACGCTAAAGATAGACATAGGGCACATAGACTCACTAGGCGTAGTGTCGACGCTAAAGATAGACATAGGGCACATAGACTCACTAGGCGTAGTGTCGACGCTAAAGATAGACATAGGGCACATAGACTCACTAGGCGTAGTGTCGACGCTAAAGATAGACATAGGGCACATAGACTCACTAGGCGTAGTGTCGACGCTAAACATAGACATAGGGCACATAGACTCACTAGGCGTAGTGTCGACGCTAAAGATAGACATAGGGCACATAGACTCACTAGGCGTAGTGTCGACGCTAAAGATAGACATAGGGCACATAGACTCACTAGGCGTAGTGTCGACGCTAAAGATAGACATAGGGCACATAGACTCACTAGGCGTAGTGTCGACGCTAAAGATAGACATAGGGCACATAGACTCACTAGGCGTAGTGTCGACGCTAAAGATAAACATAGGGCACATAGACTCACTAGGCGTAGTGTCGACGCTAAAGATAGACATAGGGCACATAGACTCACTAGGCGTAGTGTCGACGCTAAAGATAGACATAGGGCACATAGACTCACTAGGCGTAGTGTCGACGCTAAAGATAGACATAGAGCACATAGACTCACTAGGCGTAGTGTCGACGCTAAAGATAGACATAGGGCACATAGACTCACTAGGCGTAGTGTCGACGCTAAAGATAGACATAGGGCACATAGACTCACTAGGCGTAGTGTCGACGCTAAAGATAGACATAGGGCACATAGACTCACTAGGCGTAGTGTCGACGCTAAAGATAGACATAGGGCACATAGACTCACTAGGCGTAGTGTCGACGCTAAAGATAGACATAGGGCACATAGACTCACTAGGCGTAGTGTCGACGCTAAAGATAGACATAGGGCACATAGACTCACTAGGCGTAGTGTCGACGCTAAAGATAGACATAGGGCACATAGACTCACTAGGCGTAGTGTCGACGCTAAAGATAGACATAGGGCACATAGACTCACTAGGCGTAGTGTCGACGCTAAAGATAGACATAGGGCACATAGACTCACTAGGCGTAGTGTCGACGCTAAAGATAAACATAGGGCACATAGACTCACTAGGCGTAGTGTCGACGCTAAAGATAGACATAGGGCACATAGACTCACTAGGCGTAGTGTCGACGCTAAAGATAGACATAGGGCACATAGACTCACTAGGCGTAGTGTCGACGCTAAAGATAGACATAGGGCACATAGACTCACTAGGCGTAGTGTCGACGCTAAAGAACGATTCGTTCGGTTTGTGTGATATTTTTAGTGGCAGTACTTTTGTGTGCGCGTCGTTTTTGCAGTGGCTGATGTCTCGTGAACATCGCGCAGCCGTCAAGTGTTGCTTCTTGGTGATACCTAGCTGGCACAGAAACTCTAGAACACGAATTTAAAAAATGTTTTAAGAGTCCTCCTATTAAATTTTACCGTTTTCGCTGATTTTACAGACGTGTTTTTACACTGAAAATACTGTATTTTTATAAGTTTTAATGCACAACATGAAATATCATTTCAATAATGATCTAATAAGTGAGCTACTTTCTTATTTTTGTCATTAAATTTTGATTAATCGACCTAAAACAATCGGTAGTTTTTCGTATCTTTTGCTGGAAGAGGTCTAGAATATCACAAATTCACTAATCGTTTTGACGTCTAAAAAGTATTACAAAAATACAGTGTATTCTTGTAAAGTCATCTATCAAATGTATGGATTACTTTTTATCACTTTCATAAAAACATATTGAGTAAACAAATATTTAAGTTAGTCAAATTTTAGAGAAAATGGGCAATGAATTGGTTCTTATTTCGGCTACATAAAACTCTCGTTCATAAAATTAAAACAACATAAATAAACCTTGGTTCAAAATCAATCCATTTCCAAAAAAAAAAGAAAGCTAAATAATAAAAAATAGGCTGTAAATAATCTTTTAAAAACACCTAAATTTCGCTTTATAATACTCGACGCATGCCTCAAGTAAACAGTCCGCGCCAAGCGCTTACAGGGAGAGGACGTGTCGCTCTGCGCGCCAAAATTCGATGCCGTCTACAGACGAATATAGCGTGGCGTGAGATTTTGATACTTTGGTAATATTAGTTATTATTTTGTGATGATAAGGCTTCTTTTTAAATACAACAAGTGATTATGTAGAATGTATTTATCATTGTTTTTGTTAAAAAAAAGATGTTATATTTTATAAAGCTGGATTACTCACTCACTCACTGACACAATTTTATTGTTCTCCTTGATGGTGGAGGGGAAGGTACCTATGTTTTTTTTTGCAGAAATGTAAAGGGGGTTCGGGGACCTAGGGAATATCCGAGTTTTTGAGATTTGCCCTCCAGTCCCCCAAGGGGGGCTCCCGAGTAGAGTCAAAATTTTTTTTTTTTTTTTTGGATTGGGTTCGCCAATTTGACGCCACCCGCCTGGTAGTAAGTCGTGACGACGTCAAGCGATTGCGGGTCACTCACAGCACACTATACTATAGAGAGTGGCCCTCAACTTGACGACCTACTGAACCCAGGATTATATGTGGGAGGAAACACGTGCACAGGCAGGGCGTTCCAGGCCAGTATCGTTCGGCACAGAAACGAACGTTTAAAACGTTCGGTTCTCGCGAACATGTACCTACTGTGTGGGAGTGGCATCTCTGCCCGGCACGCGTTGTTCGGGATCGGAAGGAAGATGGGATCAGATTGAAGAGCTCTTCAGAATGCTCGCCGTGGTAAATACGGTAGAATGCGGCCAAGGAAGCTATTGTTCGGCGCTGAACTAGCGGCTCAAAGCTTCCCGTTACCTCCGGACAATCTATAATACGGATAGCTCGACGCTGCATAGCGTCGAGAGCGTCCAGCAAATACTTCGCGGAGCCGTCCCGGAAGTGAGAGCAGTATTCGACGCAGGGTCCAATCTGCGTCTTGTACAGCAGACACCTCTGATGCAGTGTAAAGAATCGCTTTACCTTATTCAGTATTCCTAGTTTCCACGAAGCTAGCCCTATACATCTTTCGATGTAGTTTTTATTATTGAGCTCTTGACGAACGTCTATGTCAAGGATCTCAAGGTTGCCCTTCATTGGTAATAATGCATTCTGAAGAGAGGGTAGGGGAAGGAAAGGGGATTTCTTCGCTGTAAATGCACACGCCTGCAATGTGCTGTCATCTGCATAACAATGAATGTTCCCGAGGGATAGCATATCATTGATTTGCAGAAGGAAGAGTTGGTGACAGCACGGACCCCTGCGGCGCCCCGGTATTGTTCCTCGATACATATATACATAACCGGGGCAACACAGGTAAGGCGTGTTGTCAGGGCGGCGTATTTGTGTCTCCGTGAGAAACGTCACAGCGGGCCGAGCCGTCTCAAGGTATGGTGGACGGCATCGAGGTTCGCATGGAGTCCACGGATGTTGGTGAACTCCACCTCGAAAAGTGAAGCTGTGGGGTTTCCTGGGGCCGCTGTGGAACGTTTACTTATTTCTGTTGCACTGCCATTATAAATTTGAAGAAGAAGCGTGAAGACAGGGCGACATTTGGTGCAGCAGTAATAAGTGACAAAGCGCAGGGGCTAACTTCGTCTGGAACCGTGTGGTTAGGTTGGAGCCGACTCGCCGGACGGAAGGGCTACCAAACCCCCTGGTGCAAGGCCGCCGCTATCCCACACCGGTTACCACCCGGAGCGGCGATCCCACATCAGGATTATGCGCGAGAACATGTGGGGCAGCCTCCTGGTGTGGTTGGTCCCAGGCGGGCCCCATGACTGTGTTGCGGGCGGCCGCGGCAACGCCGTTGCTAAGGGTCTCCCTGGCCAGCGAATCGACCCACACCACCCACACTAGACTCCGCTTTGCCCCCACTGGTTCCATGCCTGCTGCACCATACATGGCCCCGGGCCCGGCGGTGCAGCTGTTGAACCCCTTACGCAACCAGCCTGGGCTGGGTTACTTGTGGGGCTTTAGCACAGTTGCACGGTGGCACCCCCCGGACCAACACCCGGTACCCACGTAGGGACCGAAGCCACTTCATAGGTACCGTAAATTAACGAGCCTCGTCCGTTGATCAGCAGGTGCGCCACTAGCAGATGAGTTCGCTGGGGCCCTAAATATGTTGGTAGAGCCCCTTTGTATAGAGGAGGTCAAATGATTTTGATTAGGAAAAAAAATTAGCCCTCGCCCCCCCTTTGAGAGTGCAACGACAGAGGAAAGGTAGAGGAGTTTTGATTACGGGATCATACGAGTATAGAGGGTCTTTTCTTGAATTTAAGGAGAGAAAAAAAACACCCCCCCTCCTAGCCCTCTTTTCACCTCCCCCACACAAGACACTATTATTATAAAATGAAAAAAAAAAGATCAAAACCATGTAATCGCCGTACCTACTGGCTGACCACCATCGGTAACTCCGGACTCACGCACAAAATGTGTCAAATACCTAATTCCGCCCGTTTCGATTCTGCATACGGACTCTTAAGGAACGGAATAAATTATTGGACAAGTGTATTAGAGCCAGTGGAGAGGAGTTTTGAAGATTTTTTGTTTAAAGATACTTTTGGTTTTTTTTAGGTACCCCCTCGTAGGTCAATCAACCTCAAAACTAACAAAAATAAAATTAAAAAAGAAAAAACCCCAAGATAGGTTCCCCAACCTAGCTTGGGGTTTTTTTAATTCCGCGTGACTGCGGCCACTCCCATGTCCATTGCTGCGGGCGTCTCTGGTGACACCAGAAGTAATTCCAGTGGCGTACCTACCTTGGGGTCGGCTTTCCAGTGTAACTGCGAAGCGGCTGAAGTTGTGTGTGTGTGTGGCAGGGACGCGCGAGGCGGGCGCGCACTTCAACTCGCGGAACGTGGGCGACAACCGCACGTACGTGGCGCCCGGCGCCTGCCACTACCTGGTGGACTCGGACGTGGGCGCCGCGTCCCCGCGCGAGCCGCACTACCACCGCGCGGGCGGCTGGGCCGAGGCGGCGCGCGGCCCGCTGCTGGACGCCGCGCGCTCGGCGCCGCTCGCCCGCGCGGTGCTGCTGCCCGGCGCGCCGCCGCGCCTCGCCACGCTCTACCTGCTGCGCAACACGCGCCTGCTGCCTCCCGCCCCCCCCGCCCGCCCCCCCCCACCGCCGCCTGAGCGTTGCCATTCATTCATGTATTGTTACTGTAAGAACCCATTTTTAGTTACAGCGCATTGTACAGTCAGCTTCAGAGAAAAGGAACCCCCCTTGATAATGACATGAAAGCATTAAAGTTTTTTTGAATCATTGTGTATATGGCATGTTGGTCTAGTGGTTATGACCGCTGCTTTGTGGACACGGTAACCGGGGTTCAAATCCTCGGACACAAGTTCTTTTTTTATTCATATAATATTTTTTTTATTTTCTTAAGCACTTTTTGATAATTAATATTTAAGATATCAAATTTTATAGTAGGTATGAGGTTTGTAAGAAAAGATAGGCTTTTTGCATAAACAATATTAATTAATTTCTCGAATTACATTTCTAGGTTTTTTTCTTTCCTCTTTCCATTCCTGGTTGAGTATACAGTTTTTCTATCTGAGTTAAATTAGGGTTACTTATTTTTAAATTTTACCTGACCTAAATTTATTGACAAAATACAATACCCTAAGTGAAGTATAAAATGTTTACTTAATATTAGATAATTCTAGAAACATAACTACAATATTTATTTACTTATTTATTGAAAGTTTCAAACATTAATTTTGTACACTCTGTATAATCTTCGAATATAAAAGAATGGTTGAAAAATGTAATGTTATTTGTTCCTGTGGATCACAAAGAAAGAACCAACATGCTAAACTATAACAGTATAGCAATATACATCTTCCTCTTTGATCACATTTTCTGATAAGTAGGTAACCCTTTTAACACAACATTAGAAAAATATGTGACGTCAGATGGTGCGTCGTTAACACATTTTTTTTTTTTTTTTAGTTCCGCGACCAAGGCCGCGGCCGCTCTAACGTCCGTTGCCGCGCGTCTCTGGTTACAAGCAGAACGTATTATATTATACGTATTGTATTATACACAGCGTCATCTAGCCTAAAACAAGCACTTTTTTTTTTTTTTTAAATCAGCGCTGTCTGTTTTGCACCACCACGGAGACAGCATTACGCTGAGGGACGGCCCTTTATTCCACACTAGTGTATTTATATATATATGTTCATAATTTTTTTTGTATTATTTATTTTTTAGTTTTTGTATTTTTTGTAACCTGTGTGGAATAATAAATCTTTCTTTCTATCTTTCTTTCACCTTAATGTGATATGGATACTAGACAACGGATATAATACTTATTTTAAATATTTGTTTTAGATTAATTACACCCAGACACATAACAAATAATCGTGTTCAGCACACAAAGATTTGTCCTGGGTAAGAATCGATAAACTGCATTAATAACGGAGAGGATGGCCCTCACTGTCTATATTCACTTCTTGAAGATGACATTTCATCCCCGACACCATATTAAAACATGCGGCACTATTTCGCATTAGTTCCCAAGTTCTGTTTTCCTCTAATTCTCTTCATCCAATTTTTTTTTTGACTTTATTTCACTTGAGTCCCAGTTTAAAACCATCTGACCCCATAAGTTTTCTATAGGGTTAAGATCCGGGCTTTTAGCCGGCCACTCAAACACCGTTATATCTTCTTGTGCATTTAGCCAGTCTTGCACAATTCGGGACCGATGCACTGAAGAGTTATCCTGAACCAGGTACATTTGTCCATCTGGATATGCGACCCGCACTGAAGGCAACATTACGTCATTCAACACTTCAAGGTATCGCTCACTGTTCATGCTGTAGGTGGCCACCTATTTCCACTAGCTCGCCTGGGCCCATTGAAGACATCCATCCCCAGTAACCTAAAATAATAAACCTTTTCAAATCTGTTGCAATATGTAAATCAATGTCAGCAGCAATAATAATTAGAAATATATAATATATATATATATTTCTTTTATATATATATATATGTTATATATATTTATATATATATTGATATATGTATGTATTTGTTTTATGTTATTATTAATTTATTTTATGTTAAAGAATATAATCATTTACTTACCTAATGTTAACCGCCCGCTTGTTCTCAAGTCTAATACGTTTTTAGGGTTGAACCGTTGGCCATTTCTTCTCCATAAAATTTTTCGGCCATCCCTATCTGACTTGAAGCATTTTTCGTCGGTAAATATAACAATTTCGTTTTCCCAGTCGAAATTTAAATAAAATAGCAACTGGGCTAGGTCCTTGGCGTTCACATTTTATATCACCCGTCGCTTGATACCTTCGAATCCATCTACGCACTGTATTTCTCTGTAATGAAAATAATAATAAATAAAAGAAATTCCAAAAAACTAACTTGTAAATGAAAATGTAACATGATTAAGCAATAAATAGGTATATAATATATTTTTATCGTAACTCTTACCGTTATGCCCATATCTCGTGCTATTTTCTTTATGCTTTTTGCTTTGTTCTTGCTCCCAGAGGACAATAATTTTAGCTTTCAAAAATGTTGTTAATCGAACCGTACTTTCAATTTACTCAAAAAACTGATCAAAAAACTTAATAAATTGAATAATATTACGAGGAGGATTAACACCAATGCAAATTACCACGAATTATAAAGTTACCTTCAATCACAGTTTAGTAAATAAGGCAAAGAAGTATTCTAATTGCAACCTTAGTGCGCTGTCACAGATATTATAATACTATAGCCGCAGCTCATACAGCAGATAAGTTTTTGAAGTAAAACATGACGGTAGAGCAACAAGCTGTATCAAGCGGAATCTATTGAACTAAACGAGAAATCTATACTAATTTCAACCTTATCTTTTAGTCTATTGAGCAGTTATTATTATCACATATGGTGGAAGTTGAAATTTAAACCTTAAAGTCTAGAAAATTACACCGTAATCAACTTTTTCGATAAAAGGAGTAATGCTATTCATATTTTCGCCATTATTATCAAGTGAACCGATAGCCTAGTGGTATAAGGCACGGCCTAGATGATCGGCTGGCGCTGGAGATGCGAGTTCGTATCCTCAAACAGCACATACATTAATGTGGTAATTTTTTGTGAGTAAATTGTATCTTGGTATACAATTGAGCCGAAAAACGAAAAATATCAGAAAATTACAAATTAATATGAACATGCAAAAAAAAAGGCAAACGATCGCATCACGTGACGTCATTCGTGAGTCATGTGACTGTAAATAGGCAAGACACGACACAATATCAGCGTATATTATGGCGAGATAATCCCGAAAAAGATATTCAGGAGTTAGAATTACTGACAGTTACATTTGGGACGGCTTCAGCGTCATATTTAGCAGTTCGTGCGTTACATCAGGTCGCATATGATGAATGTCAAAACAATCCAGAACTCGAGAAAATCATCTTAAATGATTTTTATATGGACGACCTAATGACTGGATCTGAAACGTTAGAGCAGGCTTGTAGTATTTACATAAATATTAATAAAATACTAGCTAGGACTACTAGTCAGGAGTTGTTAGATAAAATAAGACACGAAAGTCAAGCGAAAGAGGATATAAAACTTAAAATAGATAATAATACTAAAATTCTGGGCCTTACCTGGAATCCTCGCGAAGACTGCTTCCAATACTCGGTACATCTTGCTCCCATGACAGGACCTGCAACAAAGCGAAAGATAATCTCCGACATTTGCCGACTTTTTGATCCTCTGGGCTGGCTAGTTCCTAGCATTATTTTAGCCAAAGGATTAATTCAGAAGCTGTGGCTAGCTGGTATAGATTGGGATAAGGAAGTATCAAATTGTCTAGAAAGGGAATGGGTAACTTACCGTCAGAGCTTGGCTTCTTTATCTGATATTAAAATTCCCCGATGGTTACACACCAGAGTACCGAAAATGCTAAGCTCTTCTATGGCTTTTCCGACGCTTCAATGTTCGCGTATGCCGCTGTTGTTTATCTAAGAGTTGTCGACGAGAAGGGAAATACCCATGTTTCTTTAGTTACGTCTAAAACCAAGGTAGCACCTATTAAACAGGTATCCATTCCGCGACTTGAACTGTGTGGAGCGGTTCTATTAGCTAAGCTTATTATCGAAGTTGCCGAGGTTATGGAAATAGAGAAATCGAAGTTACATGCCTTTACAGATAGCGAAGTGGTATTGGCTAGGTTAAACGACCACCCCAGTCGATGGAAAACATTTGTGCCAAATAGAGTGTCTGACATTCTAACCACTTTAGATACCCATCACTGGTACCATGTACCCTCCAAGCAAAATCCAGCGGGTTGCGCATCCCGCGGTGTCCCCCTGGGGATTTACCGTTACTGTCGAAGTGGTTTGAGGGTCCAGAGTTTCTCCGGCATAGGGTTATTGAATTTAAAAAGCTCAATCATAAAGCTACCAACTTGGAACAAATTCGTGTCCATACCGTTACATTAGATAGCTTCTGGTACAAATTCTCGTCTCTTTCCACTCTTATTCACGTAGTAGCTTACTGCAGACGTTTTTTAAATGTACGAAAGTCCTCGAACCTTAAGAGTCCGATGTAGAATCGAAACGGGCGGATTTAGGTATTTGACACATTTTGTGCGTGAGTCCGGAGTTACCGATGGCGATGGCGGTCAGCCAGTAGGTACGGCGATTACATGGTTTTGATCTTTTTTTTTTTATTTTATAATATTGTCTTGGTTAGCATATAAAGTTATTAGTCAGAGTGACTCCGTTTGGGAGATATGAACGAGGGGGGGAGGGGGGTGAAAAGAGGGCTAGGAGGGGGGTGTTTTTGTAGTGGCGCACCTGCTGATCAACGGACGAGGCTCGTTAATTTACGGTACCTATGAAGTGGCTTCGGTCCCTACGTGGGTACCAGGTGGTACAACAGTGTTGGTCCGAGGGGTACTACCGTGCAGCTGTGCTAACACCCCACAAGTAACCCAGCCCAGGCTGGTTGCGTAAGGGGTTCAACAGCTGCACCGCCAGACCCGGGGCCATGTATGGTGCAGCAGGCATGGGACCAGTGGGGGCAAAGCGGAGTCTAGTGTGGGTGGTGTGGGTCGATTCGCCGGCCAGGGAGACCCTTAGCAACGGCGTAGCCGCGGCCGCCCGCAACACAGTCATGGGGCCCGCCTGGGACCAACCACACCAGGAGGCAGCCCCACATGTTATCGCGCATAATCCTGATGTGGGATCGCCGCTCCGGGTGGTAACCGGTGTGGGATAGCGGCGGCCTTGCACCAGGGGGGTTTGGTAGCCCTTTCGTCCGGCGGGTCGGCTCCAACCTAACCACACGGTTCCAGACGAAGCTAGCCACTGCGCTTTGTCACTTATTACTGCTGCACCAATGTCGCCCTTTCTTCACGCTTCTTCTTTAGATTATAATGGTAGTGCAACAGAAATAAAGTAAACGTTCCACAGCGGCCCCAGGAAACCCCACAGCTTCACTTTTCGAGGTGGAGTTCACCAACATCCGTGGACTCCATGCGAACCTCGATGCCGTCCACCATACCTTGAGACGGCTCGGCCCGCTGTGACGTTCCTCACGGAGACACAAATACCCCGCCCTGACAACACGCCTTACCTGGTTATGTCATCGAGGAACAATGCCGGGGTGCCGCAGGGGTTCGTGCTGTCACCAACTCTTTTCCTTCTGCATATCAATGATATGCTATCCCTCGGGAACATTCATTGTTATGCAGATGACAGCACATTGCACGGGAGCTACTGGGCTCGTCCGGCAGCGGGGCGGTCGGAGATTGAGGAGGATAGACA
>OY748288.1:25948712-25957986 GCA_963556515.1 Nudaria mundana | reverse complement strand
AAGGAAATATCCTTATTCTGGGTCAAGGCCCACGCGGGGCTGGAGGGCAATGAGCGAGCCGACGAGCTCGCCAAGGAGGCGGCTCTGAAATCGAAGAAGGCACCGGACTACGGTTTGTATCCGGTTTCATTCGTGAAGCGTGTTCTGCGTCAGCGCACGCTCCGCGAGTGGAATGAGAGATACAAGGAAGGTACGACCGCCTCCGTCACCAAGCTTTTCCTCCCTTGCGCAGTGGAGGCGTATAGTATCGTCCGCAAGATGCCGGTCGCTGGCACTACCACCCAACTGCTGACGGGGCACGGTGGGTTCGCAGAATACCTGCACCGTTTCAGGTGTAAGGCGAGCCCATCGTGCGCCTGCGACCCGGACGTACACGAGACAATAATACACCTGTTGCTTGAATGCCCAGTCCATGCAATAGACCGTAACAACTTTGAAAGTAGGAACAATACCACGCTGAACAGGACAAATTTACCCAATATGCTGAAAGATTATAGAGAAGATTTTGTTAACTACAGCAAAAAAATTATTAATATAGCACATAAAAGAAATGGGGGCAAATAAGCAATATGTTACGATATTATAGGAATATTGCACAACATATGCGCAGGAAGTTAGTAAAAATAATAGTTAATGTATAAACAATAGGAATAATATAATATTAGTACAGAAATAAAATGTTTAGAAGGTAAGTTAAAAATGTTCAAAACACATAATATTGTTAGAAATAAGTCTATAGAAAGTAAGCGAAAATTTTGAATATTGTTAAATTGGTCAAACGGAAAAAATTTAGAATGTTTAAGGTAAACCAGGATAAAGTGTTAAAAGATTTGTTAGAAATAAGAAAAAACTGTAAAATTTTGAAATTAGATACAATAAAGAAATAAAGCGCAAAACCCTGATAACCCCCCCACACAAAAGAGTGAAAGGTAGTATGAAAGTGCGAGAAGAATAAAAGAAGAAATGGAATGTTACTAGAGAATAAGAATGAAAGATGATTGATATAAATACAAAGCGCCGCATCCTCGAGTGGCGCTGTGGGGCGCGCGGGGGCTATGCGCTGTCAAAACACACCATTTCTCAGCGTGTAGCTACCGCGCGCCTTATAGTGACGCTCGAGTATGCGGGTGTAAGGGTAGTTACCGATGAGTGAGCCCTGTGAGGGCTATCGTTTAAGATTAGGCAGTCTAGACAAATAATAAAGATGTGTAGAATAGGCTTTGCCATTTGGCAGAGGTGCGCAAATAGAAAAAAAAAAAAAAAAAAAAAAAAAAAAAAAAAAACCTAACCTAACCTAACCTAACCTAACCTAACCTAACCTAACCTAACCTAACCTAACCTAACCTAACCTAACCTAACCTAACCTAACCTAACCTAACCTAACCTAACCTAACCTAACCTAACCTAACCTAACCTAACCTAACCTAACCTAACCTAACCTAACCTAACCTAACCTAACCTAACCTAACCTAACCTAACCTAACCTAACCTAACCTAACCTAACCTAACCTAACCTAACCTAACCTAACCTAACCTAACCTAACCTAACCTAACCTAACCTAACCTAACCTAACCTAACCTAACCTAACCTAACCTAACCTAACCTAACCTAACCTAACCTAACCTAACCTAACCTAACCTAACCTAACCTAACCTAACCTAACCTAACCTAACCTAACCTAACCTAACCTAACCTAACCTAACCTAACCTAACCTAACCTAACCTAACCTAACCTAACCTAACCTAACCTAACCTAACCTAACCTAACCTAACCTAACCTAACCTAACCTAACCTAACCTAACCTAACCTAACCTAACCTAACCTAACCTAACCTAACCTAACCTAACCTAACCTAACCTAACCTAACCTAACCTAACCTAACCTAACCTAACCTAACCTAACCTAACCTAACCTAACCTAACCTAACCTAACCTAACCTAACCTAACCTAACCTAACCTAACCTAACCTAACCTAACCTAACCTAACCTAACCTAACCTAACCTAACCTAACCTAACCTAACCTAACCTAACCTAACCTAACCTAACCTAACCTAACCTAACCTAACCTAACCTAACCTAACCTAACCTAACCTAACCTAACCTAACCTAACCTAACCTAACCTAACCTAACCTAACCTAACCTAACCTAACCTAACCTAACCTAACCTAACCTAACCTAACCTAACCTAACCTAACCTAACCTAACCTAACCTAACCTAACCTAACCTAACCTAACCTAACCTAACCTAACCTAACCTAACCTAACCTAACCTAACCTAACCTAACCTAACCTAACCTAACCTAACCTAACCTAACCTAACCTAACCTAACCTAACCTAACCTAACCTAACCTAACCTAACCTAACCTAACCTAACCTAACCTAACCTAACCTAACCTAACCTAACCTAACCTAACCTAACCTAACCTAACCTAACCTAACCTAACCTAACCTAACCTAACCTAACCTAACCTAACCTAACCTAACCTAACCAGTCGTATTTGGTCTCCCACGCTGACCGGATCATTTTCCACGTGGCTCCGTACTTAAAAAATCATTTGAGTGGGTTTTTCTTGTGTTAGAAACAAGTGCAATACATTAAAAGTTGCGCACTCGCGAGGCGCATCCGCCGGTATATCGTGAGTGAAGGTGACGACACCCTGTGAGAAGTTATTGCAAAAACAGTGATTTTTTCGTTTGTGTTTATGTGTTTTCTGTGAATATCTCCTTGTATATTGTGCCTTCCGTCCTGGGGGAAGTGCCTCCGTGTGCGCCCCGGCTGCCCGCATCTGCTGGCACCTCTGCGTCGAACGTCGCGTGCGTGGTCTCTGAGATAAAGAGAAACTTTCTCTTTTGTCTCGAGCCACGCCCACCTGAAAAATCGTCGTAGAGAGCTGCAAAAAAGCAGTTATCAAGACCTCATCACGTGCAGCACTTCTGCCGTGGCGGAATAATTTTAGGACTTATATAACGTGAGTTATTTTTAATTAAAGACTTCAACTTTGACGCTTTACAACGAAGTTTTGGTGCACTTTTAGTAGATTTTTCAACTGCTATAAGTTGCGCGCTAGCCAGCCGAAGAGACCCTGCGAATCTGAACATTTTTGGACAATTTTTATATGTGTAGTAATTAAAAAACCGTATTTTTTGTATTTTTTGGAATTTTTTGTCTACATTGTGATATTTTTTGTGTATTTTAATCTAGTTGTATAGCCCCTCATTTTACACGATTTTTAACATTTTTTGTATAATTTTATCTCAAGCCAATCCTGAGATACCCAAATTTTTATCTTTTTCTCTAATAAATCGAAATCTAATAATAAATATCAAAATATTTTTCCAAAATCGTCTTTAAATAGGGTAAGTCCATAAGACGAACCCAAAATCCGGCCCCCGTAGCTCTCTATTTAAGAAATATTTAATTTGGTCCCATTTTAAAATTTAGGTCCCAGAATTTGTAAGTCCGGTAACTCCGGATTGGGCTGAGATACAGAACTGCGGTTTTTTGTGTTATTTAGGTCCCATTTAGTTTTTTAGGGTGGGGTACTTTTGGTCCCAATTGGGGTCAAAATTTGTTTTAGGGAATCCGTGACTGTGGTTGGGTGACGGGAGTCCGGCTGGTGCAGGCAGTGAAAACCCGGTGCCTGTGCGGCTTATAGTTCCGGAGTTATTAAAGTCTAAAGTTGGTATTTGACAGCTGAGCGGCCATTTTGGAAAACTTCCACAGGCCATAGCTCCGGAGCCGGCAGTCGTACGGGCAAGCCGATTTCACTTTCGGCATCGGTGGGGCCCTCTTCATCCGACTGGGCACCTCTGGGTCCATTTTGGGCCCAGAAAATTTCGTTTCCTAAATCGTCCAGGAGCCTATGGTGGGAGACAGACCGGCCATAATTGTGGAAACCCGGTGTTTCTGCGGCCCTCGGCTTGGGAGATACAGCCAGTCAAACTTTGCGTTTGACAGCTCGGCGGCCATCTTGGTTTTCTTACAACTGAAATATCTCCTCGACCGAGAGTCGTAGGAGGGTGGGAATTTTTCGGCAATAACTGCCGGGGGGTCTTCTACCCAACGGTAAGCAAAGGGAGGACGAATTCGATAGAGTCTGGGTCCAAAATTTGGTCCCAGAATATACCGAAAAACGTCCGGTGAAACGGTAGATCTTGTCGGGCCCTTCACGGCAAGCCCTCTCTCGACGAGCTAGGACCACTGGTCTCGGAGATACGCCACTGGGACAATTTTGGGACCATCTGGGACCAAAAGTTTGACCAGCTCGTATAGCCGAACCAGGGGGAGCAGCATAGCCGAGTGAGGTATTGCTGAAACGGGCTCGGGGAGCTCTATCGTTTGGGGGGGATATAGAGTCGGTCAGACGACTCTAGGTAGAGTCGGTCCCGTTTTTGAGGGATTTAGGTTTTAAAAATTTTTTGAAACGTACAGTAAGACTGAGGAGACCTCCTGCCTCCTACTGGGTGGCACAAATACGACTTAGGTTAAGATTTTATATATTTTAGATAGCTTTAAGTTACTTTTAAGACTTTATAGCCCTTATTGGCCTAGGTTAAGACTGTAGCTGTGCTACAACCTTTACGACCCAGGATATAACATCCTGGTTGACTCCAGGTCTCTATATAGAGCCAACCTAATTTGTTTATTTTGACTTTTTTAGATTTTCTTTGCTTTTTGTTTTATTTATTTTAATGTTGTTTAAACACGAGTAATATTTACTCATCAACAACAGAAGTTAAAACGACTAGAGTTGACCAAGGGGGGAGACACGCCTCGGAGTAGGTGCTCCCTTTGTTTCTTTCTCCACTGTATAATCAATAAGAATTGCACCTGAAAAAGAAAAATAATAGTTATTACTGGGCATTCAGGTAACTCACGCATATACACACACACACACACACACACACTTGAACATACACACACAAACACACACGCACACGCACACTAACACATACACTCACACACACACACACACACACACTCACACACACACACACACACACACACACACACACACATACATACACCAGTCCGGGTCGAGCACACACTTTACAAACTCACATTACCCAGGGTACCCTTTACATACCCTGAGTAAACAGAATATACACCTACTTATCACATACCAGAAGTACAGCGCAAAAATGAACCCTGTAAGAACACCACCAGCCAAGGCGAAGCAGGGTGAAGAGCCTATCACGACGCCAGAAACGACACCAAAAACGACACCTAAAACAATTACTAAAGTGGCCGCCATCCGAAAGAGCTGGGAGAATGCTGGTAGCAGTGCCGCTACTACTTTGCTTCCGCGGAGAGCCGTCCGAATGGATATCGTGGACCCGGAAGCAAAAATTCCGAAAAAGCCGGCCTTAGCACGAACTCCACCAAAAACTACTAGAGTAAGGGCGGCCAGAGTCAAAGCCACTACCACTGCAGCTGGCGCCAGGAACACCAACACCATCACGACCACAACCGCAAATACCGCGAGTACCACCATCGCGACCTCCAGCCCTGCGACTACCATCACCGCGGTCCTCACCACAACTACAACGGCGACTACCAGCACTATCGCCGCCCCACTATCATCGCAACGCTCTCCGAGCATGAATCTTACTGAGTACATACCACCGGCAACCACCCCGGATCCGCCCGGACCGCACAATAGAATCGCCAGGGCGAGAGATCTAATGGTCCACGGCAAGGGCTGTGTTATGAGATCCGGGAACATAAAAACGGAATGTAAGTGGGGAGTTATAGGGGCACTGGAGGCCCTCTATGAAATCGTCAAAGAGAGGGGACCATACGAGGCCACCGAGATGGTGACAACAGAGGGCGAACAATCAAACGGCCAAACTGCGGAATATGAAATGTTATCCAAACAATTAAAAAAGATGGAGGACAGGCTGAAGGCTCAGATGGTGGATAACGTAAAAATACTAAAAGAGAACGATAGGAGAATAAAGGAAGGGAATGTAGTGATGACGGAAATGAAAGAGAGATTAGAATGTATGGATATGCGTGAAAGAGAAAGAGCGACAGAGGAGCGAAAGACTTATGCGAGAGTAGTGGCGAGCCGGAAAGACCATCAGATTCCGGAGAGAACCGCACTACACTCGGTGGTCATAACATCGAAGGATGACCAGGAGACGGGAGAGCAAGTGATGGAGAGACTGAGGAAGGCTGCGAATGAAGATGAGGGATGGGTGAGGGTAGAGAAGGTGAGAAAGGCGAAGGATAAGAGAGTCATAATAGGGTACAGAACGGAAGAGGAGAGGAAGAGGGCAGCGAAGCGACTCGGCGAGAGGGAGAAGGGCCTCTGCGTCGAAGAAATAAAAAACAGAGATCCCCTGTTGGTGTTGTACGGGGTCCTAAAGGTCCATAACGACGACCAGTTATTACAGACGATCAGGACCCGAAATCGTGAGATTTTTAGGGGACTGGATCAGGGCCAGGACAGGATTTCCGTACAATACCGCAGGAACGCGCGCAACCCATTGACGTGTCATGTGGTGCTCAGGGTCTCCCCGGCGGTGTGGTCCCGTGTCCTGGGCATAGGGAGGTTGCACATTGACCTGCAACCCGTTAGGGTTGCGGATCAATCGCCTTTAGTGCAATGCTCCCTGTGCCTTGGATACGGGCACAGTAGGAAATATTGCAAGGGCACTGAACCCACGTGCAGCCACTGCGGCGGCCTTCATTTGAGGGCCAAGTGCCCAGAGCTGCAGGTGGGAACAGAGCCATCCTGCTGCAACTGCCGTAGGGAGGGGCTAAGCAACACACGGCACAGCGCAATGTTCGCTTCCTGCCCAGTTAGAATGAGATGGGATGAGTTAGCACGGGCAACCACCCAGTACTGCTAAGGGCGTCCCGGGCATCACCACCCCATACAGAGTCGTGCAGGCAAACCTAATGAAGAAACAGGTGGCAACCCAAGACTTTCTGCTCGAGGCCTCCAGGCGTAAGGCTTCCATAGCACTCGTACAGGAGCCTTACGTGGGCAATGGGAAGAGGATGAGGGGATACCAGGGCGTCAGGGTTTTCCAGAACGCTGGACAAGGAGATGGGACTGCAAAGGCGGCCATCGTCGTGTTTGACTCGGCGTTGGACGTCATTCAGTACCCGCAACTCACTACCGACAACGTTACGGTAGTGGGGATCCGGACCAGCGCCTGGACGATCACGCTGGTATCCTTTTACTTCGAACCATCCGAACCCATCGAGCCGTACCTGGAGACCTTGGGTAGAGTAGTCCGTACGTTGGGACCACGGTCTGTCATCTTCGGAGGGGATGCCAACGCGAAGAGTGCCTGGTGGGGTGGCACGTCTGAAGATCCCAGGGGCGCCATACTGAGTGGTGCCCTAGATGAATGGGGCCTCCATGTCCTGAACAGTGGGGACACTCCGACTTTCGACACTGTGAGAGGTGTAACGAGATATCGCAGCTACGTGGACATCACGGTATGCAGTAGTGACATGCTTCCTCGAGTCGACGGCTGGAGGGTTGACGAATCCCTCGCGCTTAGCTCGGACCACAATGGCATGGTATTCAGTATTAACCTGGAGAAGTCATCGGGAATCTCCATTAAGAGAACTACTCGCAGGTATCACACCAAAAAGGCAGACTGGGAGAAGTTCGGCACACGGATGGTCGGTGCGCTCCATGACCAACAAATTAGTCCCACTAACATTGCGAATACGCAGGAGTTAGAGACAGTCATTGGAGCGTACACGAGCATTATAAGTGATACCTGCGAGGATAGTATTCCCCACATTAAAAACAGGGATATTGTTACCATGCCGTGGTGGTCGGAGAAGCTCGCTGAGCTACGCAGGGCCGTCAACACTAAAAGGCGTCGGATCAGGAATGCATGCCCAGTCCGAAGAGAGGGGGTAGTTCTGCGGTATCTAGAGCAAAAGGAGATGTATGAAAGTGAAGTAAAAAAGGCACAGGTCGAAAGTTGGAAGGCCTTCTGCGGAAAGCAGGACAGGGAGGGAGTATGGGAGGGGATATATCGAGTGCTAGGAAGGGCCACAGTGAGGGAAGAAGATCAGCCTCTTATTCAAAATGGAAACCACCTGGATTCTTGGGGTTCAGCCAACCTCCTCGCTCAAACCTTCTACCCAGAAGATAGAGTCGAGGAGGATAACGAGGGGCATCGTGCCATTAGAAAAAAGGCAGCAGAGATGGATGACGACGACAGCGGCGAGGGTCATCATGGAGATGACCCACCTTTTACTCTCGAGGAACTGCACGATGCCCTTCATAGGTTCAACCCCAAGAAAGCTCCGGGGGCGGATGGATTTACGTCCGACATCTGCACTCACGCTGTCAGGGCCAACCCCTTATACTTCCTGGAGCTGCTTAATCAGTGCCTCCGGCACGGCTACTTTCCTAAGATATGGAAGGAAGCTGTGGTGGTGGTGCTGAAGAAGCCCGGAAAGGACTCGTACACAGTTCCCAAGTCGTACAGACCAATCGGCCTGTTACCCGTCTTGGGAAAGGTGTACGAGAGGATGCTGGTCACCCGGCTCAAGTTCCATCTTTTACCAAGGATGAATCCTCGCCAGTACGGCTTTATGCCCCAGAAGAGCACCGAAGACGCCCTCTATGACCTCATGGGGCACATAGTGACTAAGCTCGACGCAAAGAGAATAGTCACTATGGTGTCCTTGGACATAGAGGGTGCCTTCGACAGCGCCTGGTGGCCGGCCATAAAAGTCCGACTGGCGGAGGAAGGGTGTCCTCTTAACTTGAGGCGGGTGGTCAGCAGCTACCTTAGTGAAAGGAAGGTAAGGGTAAGGTACGCGGGCGAGGAGTGCAGCCGCTCCACGGACAAAGGGTGCGTTCAAGGCTCGATCGGAGGTCCCTTACTGTGGAACTTACTGCTGAATCCTCTGTTGAATGAACTGGAACGAAAGAGGATGTATGTACAGGCGTTCGCGGACGATGTGGTGTTGGTGTTTGACGGCGATTCGGCACTTGAAATAGAGACACAGGCCAATGCCTCCCTCGCCTATGTGCGGGAGTGGGGTGTCAAAAATAAGCTTAAATTTGCGCCACATAAGACTTGCGCAATGTTAATAACACGACGTTTAAAATATGATACCCCACGCCTGCACATGGGCGGGGTGGACATCGGCCTCTCGCAAGAAATTAAAATCTTAGGCTTAACAATCGACCACAAACTCACCTTCAACACACACATCAAAAACATCTGCAGGAAAGCGATCGGCATCTACCACAAGCTTGCACGGATGGCCCGAATCAGCT
>OY748288.1:25768712-25943712 GCA_963556515.1 Nudaria mundana | reverse complement strand
CTAACCTAACCTAACCTAACCTAACCTAACCTAACCTAACCTAACCTAACCTAACCTAACCTAACCTAACCTAACCTAACCTAACCTAACCTAACCTAACCTAACCTAACCTAACCTAACCTAACCTAACCTAACCTAACCTAACCTAACCTAACCTAACCTAACCTAACCTAACCTAACCTAACCTAACCTAACCTAACCTAACCTAACCTAACCTAACCTAACCTAACCTAACCTAACCTAACCTAACCTAACCTAACCTAACCTAACCTAACCTAACCTAACCTAACCTAACCTAACCTAACCTAACCTAACCTAACCTAACCTAACCTAACCTAACCTAACCTAACCTAACCTAACCTAACCTAACCTAACCTAACCTAACCTAACCTAACCTAACCTAACCTAACCTAACCTAACCTAACCTAACCTAACCTAACCTAACCTAACCTAACCTAACCTAACCTAACCTAACCTAACCTAACCTAACCTAACCTAACCTAACCTAACCTAACCTAACCTAACCTAACCTAACCTAACCTAACCTAACCTAACCTAACCTAACCTAACCTAACCTAACCTAACCTAACCTAACCTAACCTAACCTAACCTAACCTAACCTAACCTAACCTAACCTAACCTAACCTAACCTAACCTAACCTAACCTAACCTAACCTAACCTAACCTAACCTAACCTAACCTAACCTAACCTAACCTAACCTAACCTAACCTAACCTAACCTAACCTAACCTAACCTAACCTAACCTAACCTAACCTAACCTAACCTAACCTAACCTAACCTAACCTAACCTAACCTAACCTAACCTAACCTAACCTAACCTAACCTAACCTAACCTAACCTAACCTAACCTAACCTAACCTAACCTAACCTAACCTAACCTAACCTAACCTAACCTAACCTAACCTAACCTAACCTAACCTAACCTAACCTAACCTAACCTAACCTAACCTAACCTAACCTAACCTAACCTAACCTAACCTAACCTAACCTAACCTAACCTAACCTAACCTAACCTAACCTAACCTAACCTAACCTAACCTAACCTAACCTAACCTAACCTAACCTAACCTAACCTAACCTAACCTAACCCAGTTGCAATCCGTTTGCCACGCTAACCGGATCATTTTCCCACGTGCTCCACAGTTTTAAAATCGTTTTGGTGGGTTTTTCTTGACGTAGAGACCTGACCCGTACGTCAAAAGTTGCGCATTTGCGAGGCGCACACGCCGATAGTTCGCGAGTGAAATTCGCACATCGCCTCGCGAAGTTATTAGTGAAAAACCAAATTTTCGAGGTTGTTAATTGTGTTTTCTGCGTGCGCTGCAGTGTGTGTTGTGTGTTTCCTCCGGGACAAAGTGCCTTCGAGTGCGCTCCGCGTGCCCGCATCTGCGGACACCTTTACATCGAGCCGCGAGCACACCGTTCCGGAGAAAAGAGGGAACTTTCTCTTTTGCAACGTGCCACGCCCACCTCAATTTTCATCGGAGAGTCACCAAATTTTGCGGCGCTCAAGAGAACACCGATACAAGCACATTGCCGTGGACAGAATAATTTTAGGACACACACATAGTGAGTAGTAATTATAAGAAAATTGAAACTTTGAGCACACGCCGCCCCAAACCTATCAAGAATTTAAAAATTTTTCAACTGCTCGTTTGTGCGCGCTCGTGAGAAGAACCGGTGTAGCAAGTTTCATCACTTTTGGACTATTCCTTGTTACTTTTAAAATTAAAAACTGTATTTTTTAGATTATGTGGAATTTTATTAGTCAAATTTTTACATTTTTTCATTATTATTATTTTATGTCGTAACCCCCTATTTTATGTTATTTTCTATATTTTTTGTGTATTTTTAGCCCTCTGTGTTTCGGAGCTATCGATTTTTATGTGTTTTTTGTTCATATATCATAAGTTAATTAATTTAAATACTTTTTGACAACAGAATCCTTTTTAGAGTACCCATTTCACCATTATTGAGCCCAAGTCTGGGCCCGATAGCTCTAAAATTGACGAAAATCGTCAAAACCGGAATTCAGCAGATTAATTCCGGAATTTTAATAGTGTTGTAGCTCCGAAACGGTAGTACTTAGGAGGACCGGACTTCCACTATTGGGAGCGCCGGATTTTTATCTATCGGACTGGTTACCTTTTGGGAGGAATTAGAGATAAAAACTTTTGAGCGGATTTTACAACTCAGCAAGGTAGAGTAGGTTCGTCCGAGCGGCCCAGTGAAAACCCGGACTCTCAACGACCCATAGGGCCGGAGATATCCCAGTTTGAATAGTGACACTGACAGCTCGGCGGCCATCTTGGAAAACTTTAAACTACAATTACTCCTGAACGGATTTAGATATCGGACTGCTGATTTCAGATTTGGGATCAGGGGCGTCACCTCTGTCCACTTCAGCAGTTTCAGGTCGATCCGAGACCAGAAATTTTCCACCTCCCAGGAGGTACCAGGTTCGGTACAGGAGTCGCCACTGAGCAGGGAGGAGGAATCCCGAAGTTTCTGCGACCTCTGGTTCCCGAGATACGGGCTTCTGAAATCCAAGTTTGACAGCTCGGCCGCCATTTTGGAAATCTTGGAAGCACGATATCTCCGGAACCGGTGGTCCTACGGACTCGGGATTTGGACTGGAGTTATTGCCAAGTGGGACTCCACGCGACTGGGGAGCTTTCAGGAAGTTTCAGGACCTGAAATTTTCAGGTGCTGAAACCATAGGGGATCGGTAGTGCTCGCCGAGCCCTTCAAAACGAGCCCACGCACGAGGGAATTGGACCTCTGGTTCGTGAGATAATCGAGGGGGGAGGAATAACGGATTCCGGAATTCGGAATCCGGTAAATCTTGAACCTCGATTGTGGCCGAACCAGAAGGAGCTAGTACCTCGTGTGTGGTATCACGAGAATCGTCTCGGGGAGCTCTATCCATCCAGGGGGTTGTAGAGCAGATATATCGACTCTACATAGAGTCGATCCAAAATTGTGGGTTCTTGAAGGGTCTTCCCTACTTTGGGGTATTACCCTGTACTTAGGAGACCTTCTGCCTCTATTTAGACAATACATATTGCAACTTAGTGTTTAGGAAATTACAAATTTTACTTTTTATTAGATTTAAGACTTTTACTGTAGCTCTAAGACCATTTAAGCCCGTATTGGCCTAGGTTAAGACTTGTAGCTGTGCTACAACACTTTAGACCCAGGACTCTACATAGAGTCAATTTATTGTACTATTTCTGATTTAATTTTAATTTAATTTCGTTTAACTAGAGTATTTCTACTACTCACCTATTAGAGTTAGAGTTGACCAAAGGGGGGGACACGCCTCATTTTAGGTGCCCCCTTTACTTTCAAACGTACAACCAGTAGGACCTGGAAAAGAAAAATAATTAAAATTAATACTGGGCATTTAAGCAACATACACACACACACGTACGAGACACATTTAAACATACACAAACGCACACACGCACACACACAGCCACACACACACGCACACACGCACACACACATACCCACCCACACACACACACACACACACACACACACACACACACACACACACACACGCAAGCACACATACACATATACACACACACACTTACACACCACATAGTCCGGGTCGAGCACACACTCCACCTATACACACTACTCAGGGTACCCTCCAGAAGTCGCTGCGCAAAAATGAACCCCATAAGGACACCAGTTAAGGCGAAGCAGGGAGAAGAGCCTACTACCACACCAAAAACAACGCCTAAAACAACACCGAAAACGATCACGAAAGTGGCCGCCATTAGGAAGAGCTGGGAGAATGCTGGCAGTAGTGCTACCACTACATTGCTTCCGCGGAGAGCCGTCCGAATGGACATCGCGGACCCGGAAGCGAAAATACAAAAAAAGCCAGCCTTAGCACGAACTCCGCCAAAAGCTAGAGTGAGGACGGCCAGAGCCAAAGCCGCTGCCACTGCTTCTGGCGCCACGAGCACCAACACCATCACGACCGCAACCGCTACTACTGCGAATACCACCACAGCAACCTCCAACCTCGCTACAACCACCACCGCGACTACCACAACTATAGCCGCCCCACTATCACCCCAACGTTCCCCGAGTAAGAACGAAACGGTGTACATACCACCGGCAACCACCCCAGAGCCACCTGGCCCACACAATAGGATCACCAGGGCGAGAAATCTCATGATCCACGGCAAGGGCTGCATTATGAGATCTGGGAACATTAAAACGGAGTGCAAGTGGGGAGCTATAGGGGCACTGGAGGCCCTCTACGACATCGTCAAAGAAAGAGGACCAAGCGAGACAACTGAGATGGTGATCACAGAGGGTGAACCACTAAACGGCCATACAGCAGAACACGAAAAGCTGTCAAAACAATTAAAAAAGGTGGAAGAACGGTTAAAGGCGCAAATAGCTAATAATGAAAAACTATTAAAAGAGAATGAAAGAAGAATAAAAGAAGGGAATGTAGCTATGACGGAAATGAAAGAGAGATTAGAATGTATGGATATGCGTGAAAGAGAAAGAGTGACAGAGGAGCGAAAGACCTATGCGGGTGTAGTGGCGAGCCGGAAGGACCACCAGATTCCGGAGAGAACCGCACTACACTCGGTTGTAATAACGTCGCGAGATGAGCAAGAGACGAGTGAAGAGGTGATCGAAAGACTGAGAAAGGTTGCGAATGAGGATGAGGGATGGGTGAGAGTTGAGAGAGTACGAAAGGCGAAGGATAAGAGGGTTATAGTAGGATACAGAACGGAAGAGGAGCGAAAGAGGGCAGCGCAAAGGCTCGGAGATAAGGAGAGGGGCCTTTGCGTAGAGGTGATCAAAAATCGCGACCCCCTTTTGGTGCTGTACGGGGTGTTAAAAATCCACAAGGACGACGAATTGCTAGGTGCTATCAGGACTCGCAACCGCGAAATCTTCCGCGACCTGCCTGACGGCCAGGATCGCATGACCGTACAGTACCGAAGGAACGCGAGGAACCCTCTGACGTGCCATGTGGTGCTCAGGGTCTCCCCGATGGTATGGTCCCGTGTCCTAGGGGTAGGAAGACTGCACATTGATCTGCAACCCGTAAGAGTTGCGGACCAATCTCCATTGGTGCAGTGCTCCCTATGCCTAGGATACGGGCACAGTAGGAAGTACTGTAAGAGTACCGAGCCCACGTGCAGCCACTGTGGCGGCCTTCATATGAAGGCCAAGTGCCCGGAGCTGCAGGTGGGAACGGAGCCTTCCTGCTGTAACTGCCGCCGGGAGGGGCTGAGCAGCACACGGCACAGCGCAATGTTTAGTTCATGCCCAGTAAGAATGAGATGGGATGAGATAGCACGGGCAACCACCCAGTACTGCTAAGGGCGTCCCGGGCATACCCACCCCATACAGAGTCGCACAGGCAAACCTGATGAAGAAACAGGTGGCAACCCAAGACTTCCTGCTCGAGGCCTCCAGGCGTAAGGTATCCATAGCACTTATACAGGAGCCTTACGTGGGCAATGGGAATCGGATGCGGGGATACCAGGGCGTCAGGGTCTTCCAGAACGCTGGGCAAGGAGATGGGACTGTAAAGGCGGCCATCGTCGTGTTTGACTCGACGTTGGACGTCATTCAGTACCCGCAACTCACTACCGACAATGTGGCGGTAGTGGGGATCCGGACCAGCGCCTGGACGATCACGCTGGTATCCTTCTACTTCGAACCCTCCGAACCCATTGTGCCGTACCTGGAGACCTTGAGTAGAGTCGTCCGTACGTTGGGACCACGGTCTGTTATCTTTGGAGGGGATGCCAATGCGAAGAGTGCCTGGTGGGGTGGCACGACAGAATGTCCTAGGGGCGTCACACTGAGTGGTGCCCTAAATGAATGGGCCCTTCAGGTCCTGAATAGTGGAGACATTCCAACTTTCGACACTGTCAGGGGTGTAACAAGATATCGCAGCTACGTGGACGTCACGTTTTGTTCTTGTGACATGCTTCCGCGAGTCGACGGCTGGCGGGTTGACGAGACCCTCGCGCCCAGCTCGGACCACAACGGCATAGTGTTCAACATCAATTTAATTAAGTCATCGGGTATCTCCATTAAGAGAACAACTCGCAGGTATCACACAAAAAAGGCGGATTGGGAGAGATTTGGCATACAGATGGTCGGTGCGCTCCATGACCAGCAAAACAGTCTCCAGGATATTGCGAATACGCAGGAATTGGAGACCGTCATTGGGGCGTACACCGACATCATAAGTGATACCTGCGAGGATAGCATTCCTCGTATAAAGAATAAAGATGTTGTCACTATGCCGTGGTGGTCGGAGAGGCTTGCTGAGTTGAGAAGGGCCGTCAACACCAAAAGGCGTCGGATCCGGAATGCATGCCCGGTCCGAAGAGAGAGGGTAGTTCTGCGATATCTAGAGCAAAAGGAGATGTATGAAAGCGAAGTAAAAAAGGCACAGGTCGAAAGTTGGAAGGCCTTCTGCGGAAAGCAGGACAGGGAGGGGGTATGGGAAGGGATTTACAGAGTGTTAGGAAGGGCCACAGTAAGGGAAGAAGATCAGCCTCTAGTTCATAATGGAACCCACCTGGATTCTTGGGGTTCAGCCAACCTCCTCGCTCAAACCTTCTATCCAGAAGATAGAGTCGAGGAGGATAACGAGGGGCATCGTGCCATTAGAAAAAAGGCAGCAGAGGTGGATGACGATGATAACGGCGAGGGTCATCATGGAGATGACCCACCTTTTACTCTCGCGGAATTGTACGATGCCCTTCATAGGTTCAACCCCAGGAAAGCACCGGGGGCGGACGGATTTACATCCGACATCTGCAACCACGCTGTCAGGGCCGACCCCTTATACTTCCTCGAGCTGCTTAATCAGTGCCTCCGGCACGGCTACTTTCCTAAGATATGGAAGGAGGCCGTGGTGGTGGTGCTGAAGAAGCCAGGCAAGGACTCGTACACGGTTCCCAAGTCGTACAGACCAATTGGCCTGTTACCGGTCTTGGGAAAGGTGTACGAGAGGATGCTGGTCACCCGACTCAAGTTTCATCTTTTACCAAGGATGAATCCCCGCCAGTACGGCTTTATGCCCCAGAAGAGCACCGAAGACGCCCTCTACGACCTCATGGGGCACATAGTGACTAAACTCGACGCAAAGAGAATAGTCACTATGGTGTCCTTGGACATAGAGGGCGCCTTCGACAGCGCCTGGTGGCCGGTCATAAAAGTACGACTGGCGGAGGAAGGATGTCCGACGAACTTGAGACGGGTGGTCAGCAGCTACCTTAGCGAAAGGAAGGTAAGGGTAAGGTACGCGGGCGAGGAGTGCAGCCGCCCTACGGACAAAGGGTGCGTCCAAGGTTCGATCGGAGGTCCCTTACTGTGGAACTTACTTTTGAATCCGCTTTTGAATGGATTGGAACGAAAGGGGATGTATGTTCAGGCGTTCGCGGACGATGTGGTGTTGGTGTTCGATGGTGACTCGGCACTAGATATAGAAACGCAAGCTAATGCCTCCCTCGCTTATGTGCAGGAGTGGGGTATCGAGAATAAGCTGAAATTTGCGCCGCATAAGACGTGCGCAATGCTTGTAACTAGGCGATTGAAATACGATACCCCACGCCTGCACATGGGCGGGGTGGACATCTGTCTCTCCGAGGAGATTAAGATCTTAGGGTTAACTATCGACCACAAACTCACCTTCAACACACACATTAAGAACATTTGCAGAAAGGCGATCGGCATCTACCACAAGCTCGCGCGGATGGCCCGGATCAGTTGGGGGTTGCACCCCGAGGTGATCCGGGCGATCTACGTAGCTGCCGTGGAGCCGACGATATTGTACGCAGCCAGTGCTTGGCACACAACGGCGAACAAGCTTGGCGTCCGAAAGCAGCTGAACGCGGTACAGCGCGGTTTCGCCCAGAAATTGTGTAAGGCCCACCGGACGGTCTCCCTGAACTCGGCACTGGTCCTGTCTGGCCTGCTCCCTCTGGACCTCAGAATTCGTGAGGTGGCCTCATTATATGAGGCCAAGAGAGGAGTGGACCAGTTAGGGCTTGGGGACTGGGAGACTGAACGGATGGCCCGAGCAATCGAGGGTCCTCACCCCGCTGTGCACACCGCTTTGGAGTTTTCGGACCTGGTAGACGAGGAACAACTACAAAACTCGAATAACTTCGACGTTCGAATATTTACGGACGGGAGCAAGATTGAGGGCCGGGTCGGTGCAGCGTTATCGTTTTGGAATAACGCGGCCGAAACCAAGGCCCTCAAACTTGCTCTCGCGCCGCACTGCACCGTCTACCAGGCCGAGCTACTGGCGCTGTGCAGAGCGGCCAGTGAGATTCTCAGGCGTGGCGCTACCACGTTCGGCATCTTCTCCGATAGCAGAGCCGCACTCCTGACGGTGATTAACCGTCATGCCCTCCATCCCCTGGCAGTGGAAGCCAGAACCGCCATTCGGCAAGGCATGGCCCAGGGTAAGGAAATTTCCTTATTCTGGGTCAAGGCCCACGCCGGGCTGGAGGGCAATGAGCGAGCCGACGTGCTCGCCAAGGAGGCGGCTCTGAAATTGAAGAAGGCACCGGACTACGGTTTGTACCCGGTTTCATTCGTGAAGCGTGTTCTGCGTCAGCGCACGCTTCACGAGTGGAATGAGAGGTACAAAGAAGGTACGACCGCCTCCGTCACCAAGCTTTTCCTCCCTTGTGCAGTGGAGGCGTACAGTATCGTCCGCAAGATGCCGGTCGCTGGCACCACGACACAACTGCTTACGGGCCACGGTGGGTTCGCAGAATACCTGCACCGTTTCAGGTGTAAGGCGAGCCCATCGTGTGCCTGCGACCCGGACGTACACGAAACCATCATACACCTGCTACTTGAGTGCCCAGTCCACTTAACTGACCGCTTCAATTTTGAACAGGAATATAACGTCACGCTTAGTCAGGATAACCTGCACATAATGATGAAGCATCATAGAGACTCATTTCTTAAATACTCTGAGAGAATAATAAAAATTGCGCATATAAGAAATGGCGGAACTCAATTAATATAATACAATATTATGTAAAATATTGACCTTATATTATACTAAAATAGCAAAATAGAAATGCTTAAATTAAGAAGCATAAATAAATAGATAGATAAGAACCAAGTATGTGTAAGCAGGTAAAATCTGCACAAGTTATAAAACAGATTATTGTAAATTGTTATTGTTTTAAGAAATAGTAAATGTTGGTATTAAAATAAGATTGTTTAGATTTAATATAAATAGATAATAAGATTCTTATAAAAACACTCTGTTAGAAAATTAAGATGGTTAAAAAATTTTAAGATATGTAAATAGAAGTAAGAAAAATGTAAAAATTCAAAATTTTTTAATAAATGCAAAAAAGCGCTGGTGTACCTAGTAATCCCCAACACACAAAAGAATGAAAGGTTGAATGAAAGTGCGAGAGGCATAAAAGAAGAAATGGAATGGTACAAGGGAATAGGAATGAAAGATGATTTTAATATAACAGAACGACGTATTTGCGGGTGACGCCACGGGGTGTACGGCGCCGTGCACTGGTTAATCACCATTTCCCAGTGCATGACGTCCATGCGCCCCGTGGCGTGGCCGGCAAATACGGGTGTAAGTTTAGCTCATTAGCAATGAGCCCTGAGAGGGCTATCGTTAAAGTAGGCTAGCCTAGAATAATGAAACTAAGGTGTCTAATAGGCTCTGCCATCGGTAGAGGAGCGCACAAAAAAAAAAAAAAAAAAAAAAAAAAAAAAAAAAAAAAAAAAAAAAAACCTAACCTAACCTAACCTAACCTAACCTAACCTAACCTAACCTAACCTAACCTAACCTAACCTAACCTAACCTAACCTAACCTAACCTAACCTAACCTAACCTAACCTAACCTAACCTAACCTAACCTAACCTAACCTAACCTAACCTAACCTAACCTAACCTAACCTAACCTAACCTAACCTAACCTAACCTAACCTAACCTAACCTAACCTAACCTAACCTAACCTAACCTAACCTAACCTAACCTAACCTAACCTAACCTAACCTAACCTAACCTAACCTAACCTAACCTAACCTAACCTAACCTAACCTAACCTAACCTAACCTAACCTAACCTAACCTAACCTAACCTAACCTAACCTAACCTAACCTAACCTAACCTAACCTAACCTAACCTAACCTAACCTAACCTAACCTAACCTAACCTAACCTAACCTAACCTAACCTAACCTAACCTAACCTAACCTAACCTAACCTAACCTAACCTAACCTAACCTAACCTAACCTAACCTAACCTAACCTAACCTAACCTAACCTAACCTAACCTAACCTAACCTAACCTAACCTAACCTAACCTAACCTAACCTAACCTAACCTAACCTAACCTAACCTAACCTAACCTAACCTAACCTAACCTAACCTAACCTAACCTAACCTAACCTAACCTAACCTAACCTAACCTAACCTAACCTAACCTAACCTAACCTAACCTAACCTAACCAGTCGTATTTGGTCTCCCACGCTGACCGGATCGTTTTACACGTGCTCCGTCACTTAAAAAATCGTTTGAGTGGGTTTTCTTCGACTTAGAAACCAGTGCGATACCTCAAAAGTTGCGCATTCGCGAGGCGCATCCGCCGATATATCGCGTGTGTCAAGGACTCTTCTGTGAAGAAAGTTATTGGTGAAAAACCGGTTTTTTGTTTTGTGTTATTGTGTTTTTCGTGAATATCTCCTTGTGTATTGTGAGTTCCGTCCTGGGAGAAGTGCCTCCGTGTGCGCCCCGGTTGCCCGCATCTGCTGGCACCTCTGCGTCGAACGTCGCGTGCGTGGTCTCTGAGATAGAGAGAAACTTTCTCTTTTGTCTCGAGCCACGCCCACCTGAAAAATCGTCGTAGAGAGCTGCAAAAAAGCAGCTATCAAGAACTCATCACGTGCAACGCTTCTGTCGTGGCGGAATAATTTTAGGACTTATAGCAAGTGAGTTATTTTTAATTAAAGACTTCAACTTTGACCCTTCACAACGCAGTTCTAGTGCACTTATACAAACTTTTTCAACTGCTATAAGTTGCGCGCTCGCCAGCTGAGGAGATCCTGTAAATCTGAACATTTTTGGACAATTTTTTGTGTATGTAACTATTGAAAAACCTACTTTTGTGTATTTTTTGTGATAACTTTTTAAATTTTTTGGATTTTTTGTGTATTATTATCTTATGTTGTAGACCCGCATTTTTTACTATTTATTGAATTTTTTGTGTATTTTTATCTCTTTTATTAGCATAGTAATTAAATTTTTAGTGTTTTTTGTATATAAATAGGAATTAAATAGAAAAAAATAAAAATTTTATGCCAGGATAGTGTTCAGGCAGGGTATTATCTGTCCCTGAACCCAAAATCCGGTGGTTCTAGCTTTAAATTTCAAAATTTTTAGCAAAAGTCCCATTTTAAATTTTTGGTCCCAAATTTTAGAATTTTCATATCTCTGGTTCCGGAACACATAGGGAGACGCGGTCTTCAACATTAGATAGGTCTTGTTAAAAACTACAACATCTGGTACTTTTGGTCCCATTTGGGACCAAATTCATTTCTTGTCTAGATTCTATAGTAGGAAGGTGCAGGGGATCCTGCCGGTGCGTACAGTGAAAACCCGGTGCCTGTGCGGCTTTTAGTTCCGGAGTTATTCCTAGTCAAACCCGGACTTTGACAGTTCGGCGGCCATTTTGAAAATATTCAACAGGCCGTAGCTCCGGAACGGACAGGCGTACGGGCTTACCGATTTCACTTTCGGCATCGGTGGGACCCACTCTACCAAGTTAGGTACCAGTGGATCCATTTTGGACCCATTATTTTTCACTGGCGGGAGAGTGTTTGGATCGACGCAGGAGGTCAGGCTGAACTCCGCTAAGAAATCCCTGCGCCTCTGCGACTCCCGGTTCGGGAGATAAGGCCGGTCAAAGTTTCGATTTGACAGCTGCGCGGCCATCTTGTTTTTTTTGAAACATCTATATCTCCCGACCCATTGGTCGTAGAGAGGTGGGATTTTCAGTGCGATAATAGTTTGCAGGACCTCTTTCCACCGTTAGATATAGGGGGGACGGATTCGGTGAAGTCTGGGTCCAAATTTTGGTCCCATAATTTACCGAAAACTGTCCGGTAAATCGATAGATCTCGTCGGGCCCTTTACGGCAAGCCCTCTCTCGGTGAGCTAGGATCACTGGTCTCGGAGATACGCCTCTGGGACAATTTTGGGACCATCTGGGACCAAAAGTTTGACCAGCCCGTATAGCCGAGCCAGAGGGAGCAGCATAGCCGAGTGAGGTATTGCTGAGACGGGCTCGGGGAGCTCTACCGTTTCGGGGGGGTGTAGAGTCAATCGGACGACTCTACATAGAGTCGACCCGATTTCGCGGCTTTTGAAGGGCTGTGTCCATTTTGGGACATAAGCCATAACCGAGGGGACCTCCTGCCTCCTTCTAGACACTAGAAATACGACTTAGGTTAAGACTCTGTACATTATTTATTAGGTAATTTAGATATATAAGACTTTTTAAGCCCATATTGGCCTAGATTTAAGACTCTGTAGCTGTGCTACTTTTTATTGACCCAAGTCACTGAACCTGGTCCGACACTCTAACATAGACAGGTCTCTATATAGAGACACGCTAACAGGAGTATATTATACTTATATTCGTGGACAAAGGAGCTGGCTGAGGGGTGACACACCTAGGAATAGGTGCTCCCTCCGTTATCTGCCACACGACGCACTACTTGAAATAGAAAAGCAATTAGTGACTGGACATTCAAGTAACATATTCAATCTCACGCACATACACGCACGCGCATTCGCGCACACACACACACACACACGCACACACATACACACATAAACACTCACACACAAACACACACAAACGCACACACACACACACACACACACACACACACACACGCAAGCATACATACACATATACACACACACACTTACACACCACATAGTCCGGGTCGAGCACACACTCCACCTATACACACTACTCAGGGTACCCTTTACACACCCTGAGTAAACAGAATACACACACGGTACCTTTACATACCAGAAGTCGCTGCGCAAAAATGAACCCCATAAGGACACCAGTTAAGGCGAAGCAGGGAGAAGAGCCTACTACCACACCAGAGTCAACACTAAAAACAACACCGAAAACGATCACGAAAGTGGCCGCCATTAGGAAAAGTTGGGAGAATGCTGGCAGTAGTGCTACCACTACATTGCTTCCGCGGAGAGCCGTCCGAATGGACATCGCGGACCCGGAAGCGAAAATACAAAAAAAGCCAGCCTTAGCACGAACTCCGCCAAAAGCTAGAGTGAGGACGGCCAGAGCCAAAGCCGCTGCCACTGCTTCTGGCGCCACGAGCACCAACACCATCACGACCGCAACCGCTACTACTGCGAATACCACCACCGCAACCTCCAACCTCGCTACAACCACCACCGCGACTACCACAACTATAGCCGCCCCACTATCACCCCAACGTTCCCCGAGTAAGAACGAAACGGTGTACATACCACCGGCAACCACCCCAGAGCCACCTGGCCCACACAATAGGATCACCAGGGCGAGAAATCTCATGATCCACGGCAAGGGCTGCATTATGAGATCTGGGAACATTAAAACGGAGTGCAAGTGGGGAGCTATAGGGGCACTGGAGGCCCTCTACGACATCGTCAAAGAAAGAGGACCAAGCGAGACAACTGAGATGGTGATCACAGAGGGTGAACGACTAAACGGCCATACAGCAGAACACGAAAAGCTGTCAAAACAATTAAAAAAGGTGGAAGAACGGCTAAAGGCGCAAATAGCTAATAATGAAAAACTATTAAAAGAGAATGAAAGAAGAATAAAAGAAGGGAATGTAGCTATGACGGAAATGAAAGAGAGATTAGAATGTATGGATATGCGTGAAAGAGAAAGAGTGACAGAGGAGCGAAAGACCTATGCGGGTGTAGTGGCGAGCCGGAAGGACCACCAGATTCCGGAGAGAACCGCACTACACTCGGTTGTAATAACGTCGCGAGATGAGCAAGAGACGAGTGAAGAGGTGATCGAAAGACTGAGAAAGGTTGCGAATGAGGATGAGGGATGGGTGAGAGTTGAGAGAGTACGAAAGGCGAAGGATAAGAGGGTTATAGTGGGATACAGAACGGAAGAGGAGCGAAAGAGGGCAGCGCAAAGGCTCGGAGATAAGGAGAGGGGCCTTTGCGTAGAGGTGATCAAAAATCGCGACCCCCTTTTGGTGCTGTACGGGGTGTTAAAAATCCACAAGGACGACGAATTGCTAGGTGCTATCAGGACTCGCAACCGCGAAATCTTCCGCGACCTGCCTGACGGCCAGGATCGCATGACCGTACAGTACCGAAGGAACGCGAGGAACCCTCTGACGTGCCATGTGGTGCTCAGGGTCTCCCCGATGGTATGGTCCCGTGTCCTGGGGGTAGGAAGACTGCACATTGATCTGCAACCCGTAAGAGTTGCGGACCAATCTCCATTGGTGCAGTGCTCCCTATGCCTAGGATACGGGCACAGTAGGAAGTACTGTAAGAGTACCGAGCCCACGTGCAGCCACTGTGGCGGCCTTCATATGAAGGCCAAGTGCCCGGAGCTGCAGGTGGGAACGGAGCCTTCCTGCTGTAACTGCCGCCGGGAGGGGCTGGGCAGCACACGGCACAGCGCAATGTTTAGTTCATGCCCAGTAAGAATGAGATGGGATGAGATAGCACGGGCAACCACCCAGTACTGCTAAGGGCGTCCCGGGCATACCCACCCCATACAGAGTCGCACAGGCAAACCTGATGAAGAAACAGGTGGCAACCCAAGACTTCCTGCTCGAGGCCTCCAGGCGTAAGGTATCCATAGCACTTATACAGGAGCCTTACGTGGGCAATGGGAATCGGATGCGGGGATACCAGGGCGTCAGGGTCTTCCAGAACGCTGGGCAAGGAGATGGGACTGTAAAGGCGGCCATCGTCGTGTTTGACTCGACGTTGGACGTCATTCAGTACCCGCAACTCACTACCGACAATGTGGCGGTAGTGGGGATCCGGACCAGCGCCTGGACGATCACGCTGGTATCCTTCTACTTCGAACCCTCCGAACCCATTGTGCCGTACCTGGAGACCTTGAGTAGAGTCGTCCGTACGTTGGGACCACGGTCTGTTATCTTCGGAGGGGATGCCAATGCGAAGAGTGCCTGGTGGGGTGGCACGACAGAATGTCCTAGGGGCGTCACACTGAGTGGTGCCCTAAATGAATGGGCCCTTCAGGTCCTGAATAGTGGAGACATTCCAACTTTCGACACTGTCAGGGGTGTAACAAGATATCGCAGCTACGTGGACGTCACGTTTTGTTCTTGTGACATGCTTCCGCGAGTCGACGGCTGGCGGGTTGACGAGACCCTCGCGCCCAGCTCGGACCACAACGGCATAGTGTTCAACATCAATTTAATTAAGTCATCGGGTATCTCCATTAAGAGAACAACTCGCAGGTATCACACAAAAAAGGCGGATTGGGAGAGATTTGGCATACAGATGGTCGGTGCGCTCCATGACCAGCAAAACAGTCTCCAGGATATTGCGAATACGCAGGAATTGGAGACCGTCATTGGGGCGTACACCGACATCATAAGTGATACCTGCGAGGATAGCATTCCTCGTATAAAGAATAAAGATGTTGTCACTATGCCGTGGTGGTCGGAGAGGCTTGCTGAGTTGAGAAGGGCCGTCAACACCAAAAGGCGTCGGATCCGGAATGCATGCCCGGTCCGAAGAGAGAGGGTAGTTCTGCGATATCTAGAGCAAAAGGAGATGTATGAAAGCGAAGTAAAAAAGGCACAGGTCGAAAGTTGGAAGGCCTTCTGCGGAAAGCAGGACAGGGAGGGAGTATGGGAGGGGATTTATAGAGTGCTAGGGAGGGCCACAGTGAGGGAAGAAGATCAGCCTCTTATTCAAAATGGAAACCACCTGGATTCTTGGGGCTCAGCCAACCTCCTCGCTCAAACCTTCTACCCAGAAGATAGAGTCGAGGAGGATAACGAGGGGCATCGTGCCATTAGAAAAAAGGCAGCAGAGATGGATGACGACGACAGCGGCGAGGGTCATCATGGAGATGACCCACCTTTTACTCTCGAGGAATTGCACGATGCCCTTCATAGGTTCAACCCCAAGAAAGCTCCGGGGGCGGATGGATTTACATCCGACATCTGCACTCACGCTGTCAGGGCCGACCCCTTATACTTCCTCAAGCTGCTTAATCAGTGCCTCCGGCACGGCTACTTTCCTAAGATATGGAAGGAAGCCGTGGTGGTGGTGCTGAAGAAGCCCGGAAAGGACTCGTACACAGTTCCCAAGTCGTACAGACCAATCGGCCTGTTACCCGTCTTGGGAAAGGTGTACGAGAGGATGCTGGTCACCCGGCTCAAGTTCCATCTTTTACCAAGGATGAATCCTCGCCAGTACGGCTTTATGCCCCAGAAGAGCACCGAAGACGCCCTCTATGACCTCATGGGGCACATAGTGACCAAGCTCGACGCGAAGAGAATGGTCACTATGGTGTCCTTGGACATAGAGGGTGCCTTCGACAGCGCCTGGTGGCCGGCCATAAAAGTCCGACTGGCGGAGGAAGGGTGTCCTTCGAACTTGAGGCGGGTGGTCAGCAGCTACCTTAGTGAAAGGAAGGTAAGGGTAAGGTACGCGGGCGAGGAGTGCAGCCGCTCTACGGACAAAGGGTGCGTTCAAGGTTCGATCGGAGGTCCCTTACTGTGGAACTTACTTCTGAATCCGCTTTTGGATGGACTGGAGCGAAAGATGACGTATGTACAGGCGTTCGCGGACGATGTGGTGTTGGTGTTCGATGGAGACTCGGCTATGGAAATAGAAATGCAGGCCAATGCCTCCCTCGCGTATGTGCGGGAGTGGGGTATCGAAAATAAGCTCAAATTTGCGCCGCACAAGACGTGCGCAATGCTGATAACGCGACGATTAAAGTACGATACCCCACGCCTGCACATGGGCGGGGTGGCCATCGGCCTCTCTGAAGAAGTTAAAGTACTAGGCTTAACCATCGACCACAAGCTCACGTTCAACACACACATTAAGAACACTTGCAGAAAAGCGATCGGCATCTACCACAAGCTTGCGCGGATGGCCCGGATCAGCTGGGGATTGCACCCCGAGGTGATCCGGACGATCTACGTAGCTGCCGTGGAGCCGACGATATTGTACGCAGCCAGTGCTTGGCACACAACGGCGAACAAGCTTGGCGTCCAAAAGCAGCTGAACGTGGTACAGCGCGGTTTCGCCCAGAAATTGTGTAAGGCCTACCGGACGGTTTCCCTGAACTCGGCACTGGTCCTGTCTGGCCTGCTCCCTCTGGACCTCAGAATTCATGAGGTGGCCTCATTGTATGAGGCCAAGAGAGGAGTTGGCCAGCTAGGGCTTGGGGACTGGGAGACTGAACGGATGGCCCGAGCAATCGAGGGTCCTCACCCCGCTGTGCACACCGCTTTGGAGTTTTCGGACCTGGTAGACGAGGAACAACTACAAAACTCGAATAACTTCGACGTTCGAATATTTACGGACGGGAGCAGGATTGAGGGCCGGGTCGGTGCAGCGTTATCGTTTTGGAATAACGCGGCCGAAACCAAGGCCCTCAAACTTGCTCTCGCGCCGCACTGCACCGTCTACCAGGCCGAGCTACTGGCGCTGTGCAGAGCGGCCAGTGAGATTCTCAGGCGTGGCGCTACCACGTTCGGCATCTTCTCCGATAGCAGAGCCGCACTCCTGACGGTGATTAACCGTCATGCCCTCCATCCCCTGGCAGTGGAAGCCAGAACCGCCATTCGGCAAGGCATGGCCCAGGGTAAGGAAATTTCCTTATTCTGGGTCAAGGCCCACGCCGGGCTGGAGGGCAATGAGCGAGCCGACGTGCTCGCCAAGGAGGCGGCTCTGAAATTGAAGAAGGCACCGGACTACGGTTTGTACCCGGTTTCATTCGTGAAGCGTGTTCTGCGTCAGCGCACGCTTCGCGAGTGGAATGAGAGGTACAAAGAAGGTACGACCGCCTCCGTCACCAAGCTTTTCCTCCCTTGTGCAGTGGAGGCGTACAGTATCGTCCGCAAGATGCCGGTCGCTGGCACAACAACACAACTGCTTACGGGCCACGGTGGGTTCGCAGAATACCTGCACCGTTTCAGGTGTAAGGCGAGCCCATCGTGCGCCTGCGACCCGGACGTACAGGAAACCATCATGCACCTTATACTTGAATGCCCAGTCCATATGGTTGATCGTTTAAATTTTGAAACCTTGAATAATGTTAATTTAAATACAGCAAACTTGTCCATCATGCTGAAAAATCATAGACAAGAATTTATCCAATACTGTGAAAAAATTATAAAAACAGCACACAAGCGAAATGGAGGAAAATAGGCATTATGTACCAATATTATGTAATATTGTACGACATATATGCGCAGAGAAATATATATAAGGAAATGTATAAAGTATAAAGGATAAGAAATAAATAGAATAGTACCTAATATAAAAGTAAATTTAAGAAACATGATGTGAATGTAAAGCTGTCCAAACGGCAAATTAGAAATTAGATACTAGCATGTAAAAGATAAAAACAACTGTTAGAAATAAGATATTAGAATGTGTAAAAGAAAACTCTAAATTTGTTAAAATAAGAAGTTAAATGTTAATGTCATCTTTAAAATTAAGAAAAAACCCAATTGTCAAAATTATGTTATAATTATGTAAGAATCTGGAAACTTTAATAAAGAAAAAAAGCACAAGTATACCCTGATATCCCAACACAAAAGAATGAAAGGTTGAATGAAAGTGCGAGAGGAATAGAAGAAGAAATGGAATGTTACAAGAGAATCGGAATGAAAGATGATTAATATTAAAAACGACGTATTCGCGGGTGGCGCCACGAGGTGTGCGGCGCCGTGCGCTGGTTAATCACCGTTTTCCAGTGCATGGCGACCATGCGCCCCGTGGCGTGGCCTGCGAATACGGGTGTAAGATTAGCTCAGAAAGGAAAGTGCCCTGAGAGGGCTAAAGCTCTACTAGTTAGCCTAGATAAAATAAAATCAGTGTCTAATAGGCTTTGCCATTGGCAAAGGTGCGTTAAAAAAAAAAAAAAAAAAAAAAAAAAAAAAAAAAAAAAAAAAAAAAAAAACCTAACCTAACCTAACCTAACCTAACCTAACCTAACCTAACCTAACCTAACCTAACCTAACCTAACCTAACCTAACCTAACCTAACCTAACCTAACCTAACCTAACCTAACCTAACCTAACCTAACCTAACCTAACCTAACCTAACCTAACCTAACCTAACCTAACCTAACCTAACCTAACCTAACCTAACCTAACCTAACCTAACCTAACCTAACCTAACCTAACCTAACCTAACCTAACCTAACCTAACCTAACCTAACCTAACCTAACCTAACCTAACCTAACCTAACCTAACCTAACCTAACCTAACCTAACCTAACCTAACCTAACCTAACCTAACCTAACCTAACCTAACCTAACCTAACCTAACCTAACCTAACCTAACCTAACCTAACCTAACCTAACCTAACCTAACCTAACCTAACCTAACCTAACCTAACCTAACCTAACCTAACCTAACCTAACCTAACCTAACCTAACCTAACCTAACCTAACCTAACCTAACCTAACCTAACCTAACCTAACCTAACCTAACCTAACCTAACCTAACCTAACCTAACCTAACCTAACCTAACCTAACCTAACCTAACCTAACCTAACCTAACCTAACCTAACCTAACCTAACCTAACCTAACCTAACCTAACCTAACCTAACCTAACCTAACCTAACCTAACCTAACCTAACCTAACCTAACCTAACCTAACCTAACCTAACCTAACCTAACCTAACCTAACCTAACCTAACCTAACCTAACCTAACCTAACCTAACCTAACCTAACCTAACCTAACCTAACCTAACCTAACCTAACCCCCAGTCGTATTTGGTCTCCCACGCTGACCGGATCAGTTTCACATGTGCTCCGCACTAAAAAAATCATTTTGGTGGGTTTTTTTCACGTGAGCGACCCGAGTGATATACCAAAAGTTGCGCATTCGCGAGGCGCATCCGCCGACATATCGCGTGTGAGGGGCACTCTACCCCGTGAAAAGTTATTAGGAAAACAGTGATTTTTAGGTTATAGTGTTTGTGTTTTTTGTGAATAACTCTGTGATCGTTGTGTGTTTCGTCCTGAAAAAAGTGCCGCCGGGTGCCCCCCGGCTGCCCGCACCTGCAGCCACCTCCAGCTCGAGGCGCGAGCGCACGGTAACGGAGAAAAAGAGAAACTTTCTCTTTTGCTTCGAGCCACGCCCACTCGAATCTTCATCGGAGAGCTCTGAAAATTTGCAGCATTGGAGATTACACCACGAGCAACATCTCTATCGTGGCGGAATAATTTTAAGACAAAGGACGAGTGAGTTATTTTTAATTAAAGACACAAACTTTCACCTTCTGCAGCTCATGTTCGGCGTAACTATAGACAATTCCGCAACTGCAGTGAGTTGCGCGCTCGTTAGTTCTACGGAAATAAAAAGTTTTTCTCATTTTTGGACACTCATCGTGCGACCTGGAATCAAAAAACCGAGTTTTTTAGTTTTTTAAGGATTTTTTGGACATTTTTTAATAACTTTAAGGTATTTTTTATGTGTATCATAGAACCCGATTTAAGATAATTTTTGGTATTTTTTATGTATTTTTAGGATTTTTATAGGTGAAGTTATTGATTTTACTGTATTTTTTGTAAATAAATAGATATTTAATTAAAATTATCAAAATTTTACGCCGGAATAGGGTTCGGACAGGGTTTTATCTGTCCCTGAGCCCAAAATCCGGTGGCTCTAGCATCAAAATTCCAAATTTTTTACAAAAGTCCCATTTTAAATTTTTGGTCCCAATTTTTGGAAACTCTATAACTCCGGCTTGGGCACACATAGAGAACTCCGGTCTTCGACATTAGATAGGTCCTACTAAAAATTATAGTAATTGGTACTTTTGGTCCCATTTCGGACCAAACTTATTTTTTGGGTTTTTTTGTGTCTAAATTGGTGGAGGGGGTCCGGCCGGTGCGTTTAGTGAAAACCCGGTGCCTGGGCGACTCTTGGTTCCGGAGTTATTCAAAGTCAAACCCGGCTTTTGACAGCCCGGCGGCCATCTTGTTTTTCTTCAACAGGCCATAGCTCCGGAGCCGGGAGGCGTACGGGCAAACCGATTTCACTTTCGGCATCGGTGGGGCCCACTCTACCGGGTTGGGTACCTTTGGGTCCAATTTGGACCCAAAAATTTCCACTCTTGGGAGAGTGCCTAGTTCGACGCAGGAGGTAAGACAGACACCCTACAAAGAAAACCCCGCGCCTCTGCGACCCTTGGTTCGGGAGATACGGCCGGTCAAAGTCCAACTTTGACAACTGCGCGGCCATCTTGTCTTTGTTAAGACCCCGATATCTCCCGAGCTATTGGTCGTGGAGAGGTGGGATTTTTGGCGTAGTAAGTCTCCGGAGGTAGTCTTTTGGGTGTTAGAGAGAGTGGGGATAGATTCGACAAAGTCTGGGTCCAAATTTTGGTCCCAGAACTTGCCGGAAACTGTCCGGTAGAACGATAGGACTTGTCGGGCCCTTCACGACGAGCCCTCTCTCGACGAGCTAGGACCACTGGTCTCGGAGATACGCCACTGGAAAAATTTTGGTCCCCGCTGGGACCAAAAATTGGACCAGCCCGTATAGCCGAGCCAGGGGGAGCAGCATAGCCGAGTGAGGTATCGCTGAGACGGGCTCGGGGAGCTCTATCGTTTGGGTGGGGTGTAGAGTTGATTGGACGACTCTACGTAGAGTCGATCCTGTTTTGCGCGATTTTAGTTACTTTAGTATACATTTAAGATAGAAAAGACCTCCTGCCTCCCTCTAGGCACCACCAAATACGACATAGACTAAGCTCTTTATTATTATTTGGTTAATTTTAAGTAATTTTAAGACTATATTGCCCTTATTGGCTTAGATTTAAGACTTTATAGCTGTGCTATTATTTATTGGACCCAGGACACTAAAAACCTGGTCAGATACACTACTACAGACAGGTCTCTAGATAGAGACACACTTACAGGAGTAATCTATACTCACCTCTGCGGACTAAGGAGCTAGCTGAGGGGGTGACACACCTAGGTTTAGGTGCTCCCTCCGTCATCCTTCAAACGACCAGGTACTATATCTGAAAATATAAACAAATAGTTAGTGACTGGACATTCAAATAACATATTCACTCACACACATACACACACAAGTGCATACACGCACACACACATAACACGCACACACACACACACACACACACTTACACACACATACACACACAAACACACACACGCATACACACGCACACACTGACACACGCATACACACAACATTCACACACGTGCACACCAGTCCGGGTTGCGCACACACTAAACACTAGCACACTTCACATCACACATCTATTCCGAGGTACCCTTTACATACCTCGCGAATTTAAAAAATCATTTACACGGTACCATATACATACCAGTTCAACGCAAAATGAATCCCTTACGCACACCACCGAGAGAGATGCAGGGAATAGCGCCGAGGGTCACGCCGTCTAAAACTAAGACGCTCACAAAGGTGGCTGCTATTCGGAAGAGTCTGGAGACGGCTAGCGGCGGGCCTATTCCGCCGAAAGCCGTCCCCAAACTAGATTTTCCGCCAACAAAGAAGATGTCGCTCCCAAGAACGCCACCAAAGACGAACACGATAGGGTCCAGGGCCGCGTCAACGACGTCCGTCGCTGCGAACACCACCACCATCATCACCACAACCTCCGCAACTACCAACACAGCGGCCGTTACCACCACCTACGCAGCGGCCACCGCCACAAAAACTGTAACCACAGCCGCCACTAGAGCCGCCACCATCACAACATCGGCAACCACCACAGTCACAGCCGAAATAACTCCTCAGCTACCACCACAAGAGGAGGAAATAGTGGAAGTACCTAACTCGCCCACTCCACTAAACCGGGTAGATAGGGCCAAAAAATTAGTCATGCGGGGCAAATCATTCGTCAATCAGACGAGGAACATGCGGAGCGACCTCAAAGCGGGTGTTCTTGAGGCGTTTACGGACCTGTTCAAACTGTTCAAGGAGGAAAATTCAGCAGAGGGCCCCAAAACGACAAATGACAGTAGGGACACGGATAAGGTGGTAAGGCGTATAAAAAACATGGAGGAGAAACTAAACGCACAAATAGAGAGGAACGGAAGGTACTTGAGGGAAAATGAGAGAAGAATGGAAGAGAGCAATAGGATTATAAGTGAGATGAAAGAAAAGATGGAAGGGATGGATGCAAGAGAGAGAGCGAGGGAAAGCAAGGTATGTAACACCACCTACGCGGGAGTAGTGGCGAACCGGAGGGATCAACCTCCGGGGAGGACCGCACTACATTCAGTGGTCGTTACCTCTAAGGATGAACAGGAGACGAGTGAACAGGTGATAGAAAGACTGAGGAAGGCTGCAAACGAAGATGAGGGATGGGTGAGAGTAGAGAAGGTAAGAAAGGCGAAGGATAAGAGGGTAATAATAGGTTATAGGACGGAAGAGGAGAGAATGAGGGCAACGCAAAGGCTCGGAGATAGGGAGAGGAGCCTTTGTATCGAGGAAATTAAAAACCGCGACCCTCTGCTGGTACTGTATGGAGTCCTTAAGGTCCACAAGGATGACCAACTTCTCGCCGCGATCAGGACTCGCAATCGCGAGATTTTCCGCGACCTGTCAAAGGAGCAAGATCGCATCTCCGTGCAGTACCGGCGGAACGCGAGAAATCCTCTAACGTGCCATGTGGTGCTCAGAGTCTCCCCGACGGTGTGGTCCCGTGCCCTGGACATGGGGAGGCTGCACATTGATCTGCAACCAGTTAGGGTCGCGGATCAATCACCTTTGGTGCAGTGTTCCCTATGTCTAGGTTACGGGCATAGCAGGAAGTACTGCAAAAGTACTGAACCCACCTGCAGCCACTGCGGCGGCCTTCATATGAAGGCCAAGTGCCCGGAGCTGCAGGTGGGAACGCAGCCTTCCTGCTGCAACTGTCGCAGGGAGGGTCTGGACAACGCACGGCACGGAGCGATGACCAGCTCATGCCCGGTGCGCATCAGATGGGATGAAATAGCACGGGCAACCACCCAGTATTGCTAAGGGCGTCCCTGGCATTGTCGCCCCATACAGAATTGCGCAGGCAAACCTGAAGAAGAAGCAGGTGGCAACCCAAGACTTCTTACTCGAGGCCTCCAGGCGTAAGGTAGCTATAGCACTCGTGCAGGAGCCTTACGTGGGCAACGGGAGAAGAATGAAGGGACACCAGGGCGTAAGGGTCTTCCAGAACGCTGGACAAGGAGATGGGACTGCAAAGGCGGCCATCGTCGTGTTTGACTCGACGCTGGACGTCATTCAGTACCCGCAACTCACCACCGACAATGTCGCAGTGGTGGGGATCCGGACCAGCGCCTGGACGATCACGCTGGTGTCCTTTTATTTCGAACCCACCGAGCCCATTGAGCCCTACCTGGAGACCTTGGGGAGAGTCCTGCGTACTTTGGGTCCACGGTCTGTTATCTTCGGAGGGGATGCCAATGCGAAGAGTGCCTGGTGGGGTGGCACGTCCGAAGATCCCAGGGGCGTCATACTGAGTGGTGCCCTAGATGAATGGGACCTCCATGTCCTGAATAGTGGAGACACTCCGACTTTCGACACTGTGAGAGGTGTAACAAGGTACAGCAGCTACGTGGACGTCACGTTCTGTTCAAGTGACATGCTTCCGCGAGTTGACGCCTGGCGGGTTGACGAAACCCTCGCGCCTAGCTCGGACCACAACGGCATGGTATTCAGCATAAATATGGTAAAATCCTCGGGTTTCTCTGTAAAAAGAACTACTCGCAGGTATCACACAAAAAAGGCCGATTGGCCGAAGTTCGGCTCGCTAATGGCCAGCACGCTCCATGACCGACAAACAGGTCTCCAGGATATCGCGAATACGCAGGAATTGGAGACCGTCATTGGAGCGTACACTAGCATCATAAGTGATACCTGCGAGGAGAGTATTCCCCGTATTAAAAATAGAGATGTTGTTACCATGCCGTGGTGGTCGGAGAGGCTCGCCGAGTTACGGAGGGCCGTCAACACCAAAAGGCGCCGGGTCCGGAATGCATGCCCAGTCCGGAGAGAGAGGGTAGTCATGCTGTACCTAGAGCAAAAGGAGATGTATGAAAGCGAAGTAAAAAAGGCACAGATCGAGAGTTGGAAGGCCTTCTGCGGAAAGCAGGACAGGGAGGGAGTATGGGAGGGTATATACAGGGTGATAGGGAGGGCCACAGCAAGGGAAGAAGATCAGCCTCTAATCCATAACGGATCATACCTGGATTCTTGGGGTTCAGCCAACCTCCTCGCTCAAACCTTCTACCCAGAAGATAGAGTTGAGGAGGACAACGAGGGGCATCGTGTACTTAGAAAAAAGGCAGCGGAGGTAGATGAAGACGTCAATAGCGAGGGTCATCATGGAGATGACCCACCTTTTACGCTCGACGAAATGCACGATGCTCTTCATAGGTTTAACCCCAAGAAAGCTCCGGGAGCGGATGGATTTACATCCGACATCTGTACACACGCTGTCAGGGCCGACCCCTTATACTTCCTGGAGCTGCTTAATCAGTGCCTCCGGCACGGCTACTTTCCTAAGATATGGAAGGAAGCCGTGGTGGTGGTGCTGAAGAAGCCAGGCAAGGACTCGTACACAGTTCCCAAGTCGTACAGACCAATTGGCCTGTTGCCCGTCTTGGGAAAGGTGTACGAGAGGATGTTGGTCGCCCGACTCAAGTTTCATCTTTTACCACGGATAAGTCCTCGCCAGTACGGCTTTATGCCCCAGAAAAGCACCGAAGACGCCCTCTATGACCTCATGGGGCATGTGGTGACTAAACTCGACGCGAAGAGGATAGTCACTATGGTGTCCTTGGATATAGAGGGCGCCTTCGATAGCGCCTGGTGGCCGGTCATAAAAGTACGACTGGCCGAGGAAGGGTGTCCGACAAACTTGAGGCGGGTGATCAGCAGCTACCTTAGCGAAAGGAATGTAAGGGTAAGGTACGCGGGCGAGGAGTGCAGCCGCTCTACGGACAAAGGTTGCGTCCAAGGCTCGATTGGAGGTCCCTTGCTGTGGAACTTGCTATTGAACCCACTGTTGAATGGACTGGAAGGAATGAATGTATACGTGCAAGCGTTCGCGGACGATGTGGTGTTGGTGTTCGATGGTGACTCGGCCTTGGAAATAGAAGCACAAGCCAATGCCACCCTCGCCTATGTGCGGGAGTGGGGCATTGGCAACAAATTAAAGTTCGCGCCACACAAGACGTGCGCAATGCTGCTGACACGCCGACTAAAATTTGATGCCCCACGCCTGCGCATGGGCGGTGTGGACATACCTCTATCGGAGGACATCAAGATTTTGGGACTCACGATCGACCACAAGCTCACGTTCAACACACACATTAAAAACATTTGCAAAAAAGCGATCGGCATCTACCACAAGCTTGCGAGGATGGCCCGGATCAGTTGGGGATTGCATCCCGAGGTGATCCGGACCATCTACGTAGCTGTGGTGGAGCCGACGATACTGTATGCCGCCAGTGCTTGGCACACAACGGCGAATAAGCTTGGCGTCCAAAAACAGCTGAACGTGGTGCAGCGCGGTTTCGCCCAGAAATTGTGCAAGGCCTACCGGACGGTCTCCCTGAACTCGGCATTAGTCTTGTCTGGCCTGCTCCCTCTGGACCTCAGGATTCACGAGGTGGCCTCATTATATGAGGCCAAGAGAGGAGTGGTCCAGCCATGGCTTGGAGACTGGGAGGCCGAACGGATGGCCCGAGCAATCGAGGCACCTCACCCCGCTGTGCACACCGCTTTGGAGTTCAAGGACCTGGTAGATGAGGAACAAATTAACGAGTACATCCACTTGGATGTACGCATATTTACGGACGGGAGCAAGATTGAGGGCCGGGTCGGTGCAGCGTTATCATTTTGGAATAACGCGGCCGAAACCAAGGCCCTCAAGCTTGCTCTCGCGCCGCACTGCACCGTCTACCAGGCCGAGCTCCTGGCACTGTGCAGAGCGGCCAGTGAGATCCTCAGGCGTGGCGCGACCACGTTCGGCATCTTCTCCGATAGCAGAGCCGCGCTTCTGACGGTGGTTAACCGTCATGCCCTCCATCCCCTGGCGGTGGAAGCCCGGGCCGCCATTCAAGAAGGCATGGCCCAGGGTAAGGAAATATCCTTATTCTGGGTCAAGGCCCACGCGGGGCTGGAGGGCAATGAGCGAGCCGACGAGCTCGCCAAGGAGGCGGCTCTGAAATCGAAGAAGGCACCGGACTACGGTTTGTATCCGGTTTCATTCGTGAAGCGTGTTCTGCGTCAGCGCACGCTTCGCGAGTGGAATGAGAGATACAAAGAAGGTACGACCGCCTCCGTCACCAAGCTTTTCCTCCCTTGTGCAGTGGAGGCGTATAGTATCGTCCGCAAGATGCCGGTCGCTGGCACCATCACGCAACTGCTTACGGGGCACGGTGGGTTCGCAGAATACCTACACCGTTTTAGGTGTAAGGCGAGCCCATCGTGCGCCTGCGACCCGGACGTACACGAATCCATTATGCACTTGTTGCTTGAATGCCCAGTCCATACAGTTGACCGTTATAATTTTGAAACAAGTAATAACATCACATTGAGCAGGGCAAACTTACCCAAAATGCTAAAAGATTTCAAAAAAGAATTTGTTAAGTACAGTGAGAAAATTATAAATATAGTACGAAAAAGAAATGGAGGCAATTAAGATATATGTACCAGTATTATAATAATATTGCATAACATATATGCACAAGTAGGAAATAAGAAAATGTAATAACAATAAGGAAAATAAAACTATTGAGAAAAAATGTAAAAATCAAGTTAAAAATGCTCAAATATTTGTATAAGTGTAACATTGCTGCTAAATTGTAAAACTGTAATAAAATTTGTAATAAAATAGGTAGTTTAAGAACATATAGAATAAATAAAAATAGGAAGTAAACTGTTATTATATAAGAAAACTATTGTTAAAAATTAAAAACTGTTAGATCTAAGATAAGAAATGTAAATTATATATAAGAAAAGTGTAAAGGTTAAAAATTTTTAAAATTTAATAAAGAAATAAAACGCCATACCCAGTAATCCCCCCACACAAAAGAATGAAAGGTTGAATGAAAGTGCGAGAGGAATAAAAGAAGAAATAGAATGTTACCTAGAGAACTGGAATGGAAGATGATTAAAATTAAAAACGACGTATTCGCGGGCGGCGCCACGGAGTGTGCGGCGCCGTGCACTGGTTAATCACCATTTTCCAGTGCGTGGCGTCCATGCGCCCTGTGGCGTGGCCGGCGAATACGGGTGTAAGGATAGCTCAAAAGGAAAGAGCCCTGAGAGGGCTGTAGCTCTATTAGTTAGCCTAGATAAAACAAATTTGCGTCTAATAGGCTTTGCCGTTGGCAAAGGTGCGTTATAAAAAAAAAAAAAAAAAAAAAAAAAAAAAAAAAAAAAAAAAAAACCTAACCTAACCTAACCTAACCTGGGGTGCGGTCGGATAACCTCCACGTTGGCTTAGCCCTGCTTCTTGTCCTTTCTATTTCGGTGGGGGGAACGGAAGCCGGGACGCTGGTGCACCCTGGACAATGGTTATTGGTGTCCTCCTCGGAGGATTCTGGTAGCGATTGACCAAGTCCGACAAGCCCTTTTCAGGGCTAGCTGACCCCATGAGGGGGGTCGTGGTATGGCGGGACTGCAAGGCCCGCGGCGTCGTTGTTGTTTTCTTTGTTCTTCTTTTCTCCTTGTTTATTCTTCCATCTTTCGTTCCTTGTCTTTATTCTTCTATCTTTTCTGTCGCGGCAACGGCGCGCTGTTTGTCAGCTCCTTATGGAGCTATGGTGGGGTCGTTCTCGGCCTCACCTGAGCTGAGCCTTAACAGGCTAGAGGACCCCATGAGGGGGTCGGGGCGTATGGGCCTGCAAGGCCCATGGGAACGGACGCGACCGAAAGGTCGCATCGGGGAGGCCTGACCAGCCTCTCGTAGCCGGCCACGTTGCGTCGTGCAACGACCCCTGTCTCACGGTCTACAGGGTACGTGCGGCGCAACGTGGCCGAAGGCGGCTTGCCTTAATTGGCTGGCCTGAGGGTGATACCCGATACAAAAATCCGTGAAGGAAAGCACGTTAAAACCCGGCGGATACTTGGTGACCTCCGCAGGTAATAGCCCGCTCCCCGGAATGAGCGTCACCCGGGGAGTCGTTTTTATATCGTCTCAACTCGTGGGATTTACTATGGAAAATTTAAATTTAAAAAATAAAAATGATGTTGGTAGTGGAGAGGAGAGGCCCGGTACTCCGGTTCCGGGTCGGAAAGTGTTGAGAGTGGCGGTGTCACGGTGTGACACGGCAGTGTTGTCCCGAGACCTACTGCTGTCAGATTCTGACAGCAGTGTGGTCTCAATGATTGAGGTGACCTCGGGTCCCCCTTCGCCCCTGTGCTCCCGGCTGTTTCGGAGGCCCCGGTACTCGGGCTCAGAGGGGGACAGCGAGGAGTCGGCTGGCTCATCACCGAGGAGGCATATGAAGCGCCACCTCAACCCGCCAGGAGAGGATGAGGCTGGCGACGTGTTGGCCAAACAGCGGCCCAGGCGAGGACGCCCCCCGACGACGGGGCAATATGTCGGCCTTGCTTCGGCGAAAGCCGAATTAAACAAGGCCAAAGAGCGGGAGCTAGAGCTACAGGCGGAGCAGGAGCTAGCCGAAGATCTCCGAAGGCGGGAGGAGAGGCGACTCTCCTTCCTCCGCCAGTCTCCCGCATCGGAAAAGGAGGCATCGACGTCGCCGCAAGCTGCTGGGGAACTCCGAGCCGAGCAGCTGGGTCGCGCAATTGGAGAGGCGGTGGAGTCTATACGCTCCATCGCCCATAAGAGCTCCAAGCTGAAGGGGCAGTCTGTCCAGGGCCTCAGGAGCGCTGCAGGCTCCATAATGGAGCACGTGCGGGAGCTGTTGTCCCGCACGGAGTCTGACGAGGTGGTTCGCCTGCAGCGCGAGATTGCGGCCCTCAAGGCCGAAATGCAGGTAATAAAGCAGCAGGCGAGTGAAGCGCCGTCGATGTCTCGCGAGGAGATCATGTTCATGATCAACGCGCGCTTCGACGGCGTTTCTGACCGCCTGCTTCCGGAGCCGCGGTTGCGCCCACACCCCTTCAGGCGGACGCCCGCAACGCCGCACGCTCCGCAGCTGCCACCGTCACTGCTGGCCCTTCAGCAGCAGCCGTAGGAAACGTCGGCGCCTCTATGCCCACCCGCTCCGCTGGAGCCAAAGGCCGCTCGGCCAAAGTCGCGCCTGCGGTTGGCGCCTCCTCCGCCACTGCGGCTTATTCCGTGCCCGACCCTTCGTTGGAGGAGGCGGAGGTTTCCGCACCAGCGGCTTTTTCTCCCCCTGCGAGTAAGGGGACTAAAAAGAAGCCGAAACGGCAAAAGAGGAGCGCTGCGGCGCGAGAGGCGGAGGCGGCGCGTCAGGCGCCCCCCCCGCAGGAATCCACTTCTCGGCCTTTGCCCGAAGCGTGGAATGTGGTGGCGGGGCGTCCAAAAAAGGCGTCAGCCCCGAAGGCGCCCGCCAAGGCACCCGCCAATGGCAATGCCGTGCGTCGCGCCCCGAAACTCCGCGCCCCCCGAACCGCTGCAGTGGTCATCACACTGCAGCGTGAAGCTGCGGATAGGGGCGTAACGTACGCCGCTAAACTCGCCGAGGCTGAGAGGTCAGTCGACCTCAAGAGCCTCGGCATCGAGGCGTTGAGATTCCGCACGGCGGCGACCGGCGGACGAGTCCTCGAAGTGGCGGGTGCCGATAACGCCAAAAAGGCGGACGCCCTGGCTGACAGGCTGAGGGCCGCTCTCGGCGAGGAAGTGAAGGTCGCCAGGCCGGAGAAATGTGCGGAGTTGCGCATCTCCGGTTTGAGTGACGCGACGAGTCAGGAGCAGGTCGCGGGAATGGTGGCGGACGTAGGAGGGTGCGCCACCACCTCCGTCAAGGTGGGCAACATAGTCGCAACGGCACGGTGTGGGTGCAGTGCCCGGTCGCGGCGGCCAAAATACTTTCAGACGGCCGGCCTCTTGCGATCGGATGGTGCCGCGTCCATGCCGTCCTGTTGGAGGTCCGACCCCAGCGCTGCTTCCGCTGCCTGGAGGTGGGGCACGTGGGGGCAAAGTGCGCTGCGGGCGTCGACCGCAGCGACCTGTGTTACTGCTGCGGGAAGGCCAGCCACAAGGCGGCCGGCTGCGCAGCGGAGCCCTGCTGTCCCATATGCTCGGCAGCGGGAGCGTCGTCCGCGCACCGCCTGGGCACGAAGGCGTGCCTGGCGGCGTCAGAAAAACGGGGTCGGACCCGTAGAGGAGGAAAGGGCAGGAGGGTGGCGGCGACCCCCTCCGCCCCGTCTGAGGAGGCAATGGACACCGCCCAAGTTTAGATGGCTGAAATCTCGTTGCTGCAGGCCAACGTCAACCACTGTGCCGCGGCCCAGGATCTCTTGATGCAGACCGTGGCACAGTGGCAGGCGACCGTGGCCGTAGTCTCCGAACCGTACGTTGTTCGGTCCCGGGATGACTGGGCCGGAGATCGCGACGGTTTGGTGGCTATCGTCTCCCAGCGGGGTGCGCTCGGCTTCGCCCCATTCGACAGAGTGTCGAGTGGGCGGGGCTGTGTGCTCGCACTGCTGGGAGACGTTGCAGTGATCGGGGTGTACTTCTCGCCTAACCGGGGCCTCGCCGAATTTGAACAGTTCCTCGTCGAGGTCGGAGCTCTGGTGGCGGAAGTGCACCCCACCCCGGTTGTCGTCGCCGGGGACTTCAATGCCCACTCTCGGGCATGGGGCTCACCGGCGACAGATGATCGGGGTGAGATGGTGGAAGAATGGGCGGTGTCCCACGGCTTGGCGCTGCTCAACCAGGGGACTGTGAACACGTTTGTGCGGGGCGAAGTGGGGTCTATTATAGACCTCTCGTTTGCGAGCCCCGCACTAGCTGACCGCATTCGCGGCTGGAGGGTGGTCGAGGGGGTGGAAACGATGTCGGACCACCTCTACATACGGTTCGACATCGCCGCCCCCAATTCGAGGACCCCAGCGGTCAGCAGTCGCCCCCTGGCTGGGGAAGGTCCGCGGTGGCGTCTCAAGACGCTCGACCGGGAGCTGGCGAAGGAGGCGGCCATCGTCGAGCGATGGGCCGCGATCGATGGGGGTCCGTACGTGGACGCGAGGGCGGAGCGACTGGAGAGTGCACTCACTCGCGTCTGCGATGCGGCGATGAGTAGGGTGGGGCCTGTCCCGCCGCGGAGGCGGGTGTACTGGTGGAACGACCACTTAGCGGGGCTGCGTACAGCTTGTGACGCAGCCCAGCGAAGGTGCACCCGCAGCCGCGGACGTAGAGTACGGGTCCCCGCCCAAGAAGAGGTCCTGCTCGCCGCATACCGGGCCGCCCGGGCGGTCTTTCGCTCGGCGATGAGAGCCGCCAAGGAGGCGGCTTGGAAGGAGTGGCTCGACACACTCAACCAAGATCCGTGGGGGCGCCCGTACAAAGTCGTAAACGACAAACTTCGGCCGTGGGCGCCCCCGCTCACTAGGTCTCTCGAGCCCTCCTTCGTGAGCGACGTCGTCAGCTCCCTCTTCCCTGCGCGGGAAGAGTGGGTCCCACCGCGGATGGCGCCAAGCCAGACGCCGGCGGATATCGGGGCGATTCCGCCCGTGTCCGATGCCGAATTGGGGGTCGCGGTTCTGAAACTCAAATTGAGGAACCGCGCCCCTGGCCCGGACGGCATCCCTGGGCGGGTCGTCGCCCTGGTGATGCCCGCGTTCGAGGAGGAGACGCTGTCCCTGCTGTCGGAATGTCTGTCGTCGGGAAGAGTCCCGCGACGATGGAAGACCGGGCGGCTCGTGCTGCTGAAGAAGCACGGGCGCCCGGCCGAGTCGCCGTCGGCCTACCGCCCTATCGTCCTGCTCGGCGAGATGAGCAAGCTGCTCGAGCGAGTGCTCGCGGCACGTCTCGTCGAGCACCTGGAGGGGGCGGGGCCCAACCTTAGTGACGGCCAGTACGGGTTCCGTCGCGGGAGATCGACCCTGGACGCGATATCCCGGCTCAGGGACAGCGTGGAAGAGGCGGTCGGCCAGGGGGAGGTGTTGTTGGCGGTGTCGCTGGACATCGCGAACGCCTTCAACACCATCCCCTGGGGGACCATTGCGGAGGCGCTGGGGTACCACAACGTCCCGTGGTACCTCAGGCGCGTACTCGCGGACTACTTCGTTGACCGGGCCGTCTCGTATCCGACCCGGTCGGAAGTGGTCCGCCGAGACATGACGTGCGGTGTTCCACAGGGGTCAGTCCTCGGGCCGCTCCTGTGGAACATCGGGTATGATTGGGTCCTGCGCGGTGCCACTCTTCGGGGCGTCGGCGTCTTCTGCTACGCCGACGATACCCTGGTCACCGCGCGGGGCCCGTCCTACAGGGACGCAAAAGTGTTGGCCACGGCTGGTGTGGCCCACGTTGTCGGTCGCATCAGGGCGCTTGGACTCCAGGTGGCCCTCGAAAAATCCGAGGCCATTTTCTTTCACGGGCCTCGGTCGGGGGCCCCTCCTCGGGACTCCCAGATTGTGGTGGGTGGCACCCCCATCGCTGTCGGGCGGACCTTAAAGTATCTCGGTCTGGTTCTCGACAGCAGATGGGGTTTCGTCGAGCACTTCCGGCGTCTGGCACCAAAACTGGTGTCATACGCCGGGAGGCTCGCCAGGCTGCTCCCCAATCGAGGGGGGCCTGGTAGTCCGTGTCGCCGTCTGTACGACGGTGTGGTGCGCTCGAAGGCGCTCTACGGAGCGCCCATCTGGGCGGGCACCCTCTGCGCCGAAAGTTTAGCGCTGCTGCGACGTCCGCAGCGCGCGATCGCGCAGAGAGGTGCACGGGCGTACTGCACCGTCTCCTACGAGGCGGCGTGCATGATAGCCGGGTCCCTTCCATGGGATCTCGAGGCTGGAGTCCTTCAAGCCGTGTATGCGGAGTGCGCCCTGGTGCGACTGAGTGGTGGTCGCCCGCTTCCGGAGGAGATCGACCGCTGGAGACAGTCGGCTCGCGACGATCTCTTCCGGGAGTGGGCCTTGCGATTAGAGTCGCCTTCCGCGAGCGCGATGCTCGTGGGGGCCGTTCGACCCGTCCTGCGGGCCTGGGTGGAGAGGTCACATGGCGTACCGACGTACCACCTCACACAACTCCTCACAGGTCACGGTGTGTTCGCCAAATACCTGTGCAGGATTGTTGGGGTGGAGCCGGACGTCGTGTGTCGTCACTGCCCGGCCGGTGTCGTCGACACAGCGGCCCACACCCTTGCCGAGTGCACGGCATGGGACGGGCCGCGTTCTGCCCTCACGGGCATCGTTGGTGCGAATTTGTCGCTGCCGGCCGTGGTACAAGCCATGGCCGGCAGCCAGCAGTGTTGGGCCGCCGTCGCCTCGTTCGCCAGCCAGGTGATGGCGGCCAAGAGAGAGGAACTGCGGGTAAGGGAGCGGGCGGGTCGCACGCTTCCTCCCCGCCGTCCGGTCCGAGGGCGCCGCCTAGCGGCTTTCATGCGCGCCCCCGACTAGTGTTTTTTTGACCGTGGGCGGAAGGTCGGGGGACCTCCGCCCACCGATGGTCACCCGTGGCGACGGGCACCCTCCTCGTGTTCCGGACGGTGCCCACTTACGCACGCCCGCACCGGCCGTTCTCTACCCTCTCTGCTTTCAGAGAGGTGCTCGAGAACGGTGGAGGTGCGGGCTAGATTCTTCAGCTCCTTAGGGAGCTCCGGGGGGTCACTTAATTGGCCCCTCCGTGGCGAGCCCCGACTTCACGGGGCGCCCCTTGCCGGCTCGCAGTGATTTAACCTCTGGCCTACCCTGCGAGCCGGTTTAAGGTGAGGCGGAACACCGCGGTGGTTTAGTGGGTAGTACGGGCCCTTTCCTTTTTGGGTCCGTGAGTCCCACACACCGTCCCTGCAGCCCCCGCAGCAGGGACGACGGTGCTTAAATGCATTCCCCGCGTAAACAAAAAAAAAAAAAAAAAAAAAAAAAAAAAAAACCTAACCTAACCTAACCTGGGGTGCGGTCGGATAACCTCCACGTTGGCTTAGCCCTGCTTCTTGTCCTTTCTACTTCGGTGGGGGGAACGGAAGCCGGGACGCTGGTGCACCCTGGACAATGGTTATTGGTGTCCTCCTCGGAGGATTCTGGTAGCTATTGACCAAGTCCGACAAGCCCTTTTCAGGGCTAGCTGACCCCATGAGGGGGGTCGTGGTATGGCGGGCCTGCAAGGCCCGCGGCGTCGTTGTTGTTTTCTTTGTTCTTCTTTTCTCCTTGTTTATTCTTCCATCTTTCGTTTCTTGTCTTTGTTCTTATATCTTTTCTGTCGCGGCAACGGCGCGCTGTTTGTCAGCTCCTTATGGAGCTATGGTAGGGTCGTTCTCGGCCTCACCTGAGCTGAGCCTTAACAGGCAAGAGGACCCCATGAGGGGGTCGGGGCGTATGGGCCTGCAAGGCCCATGGGGACGGACGTGACCGAAAGGTCGCATCGGGGAGGCCTGACCAGCCTCTCGTAGCCGGCCACGTTTCGTCGTGCAACGACCCCTGTCTCACGGTCTACAGGGTACGTGCGGCGCAACGTGGCCGAAGGCGGCTTGCCTTAATTGGCTGGCCTGAGGGTGATACCCGATACAAAAATCCGTGAAGGAAAGCACGTTAAAACCCAGCGGATACTTGGCGTCCTCCGCAAGTAACAGCCCGCTCCCCGGAATGAGCGTCACCCGGGGAGTGCTTTTACATCGTCTCAACTCGTGGGATTTACTATGGAAAATTTAAATTTAAAAAAAACAAATGATGTCGGTAGTGGAGAAGAGAGGCCCGGTACTCCGGTTCCGGGTCGGAGAGTGTTGAGGGTGGCGGTGCCACGATGTGACACCGCAGTGTTGTCGCGAGACCTACTGCTGTCAGATTCTGACAGCAGTGTGGTCTCAATGATGGAGGTGACCTCTGGTCCTCCTTCGCCCCTGTGTTCCCGGCTGTTTCGCAGGCCCCGGAGCTCGGGCTCGGAGGGGGACAGCGAGGAGTCGGCTGGCTCATCACCGAGGAGGCACATGAAACGCCACCTCAACCCGCCAGGAGAGGATGAGGCTAGCGACGTGTTGGCCAAACAGCGGCCCAGGCGAGGACGCCCCCCGACGACGGGGCAATATGTCGGCCTTGCTGCGGCGAAAGCCGAATTAAACAGGGCCAAAGAGCGGGAGCTAGAGCTACAGGCGGAGCAGGAGCTCGCCGAAGAGCTCCGAAGGCGGGAGGAGAGGCGACTCTCCTTCCTCCGCCAGTCTCCCGTATCGGAAAAGGAGGCATCGACGTCGCCGCAAGCTGCTGGGGAACTCCGAGCCGAGCAGCTGGGCCGCGCTATTGGAGAGGCGGTGGAGTCTATACGCTCCATCGCCCATAAGAGCTCCAAGCTGAAGGGGCAGTCTGTCCAGGGCCTCAGGAGCGCTGCAGTCTCCATAATGGAGCACGTGCGGGAGCTGTTGTCCCGCACGGAGTCTGATGAGGTGGCTCGCCTGCAGCGCGAGATTATGGCCCTCAAGGCCGAAATGAAGGGCATCAAGCAGCAGGCGAGTGATGCGCCGTCGATGTCGCGCGAGGAAATCGCTTTCCTTATCGACGCGCGCATTGACGGCATTGGCGACCGCCTGTTGCCCGAGCCGCGGCTACGCCCGCCGCTTGCGGCGGACGCCCGCAACGCCGCACGCTCCGCAGCTGCCACCGTCACTGCTGGCCCTTCAGCTGTAGGAAACGTCGGCGCCTCTGTGCCCACTCGCTCCGCTGGAGCCAAAGGCCGCTCGGCCAAAGTCGCGCCAGCGGTTGGCGCCTCCTCCGTCGCTGTCGCTCAGTCCGCTAGCGCCGCTCCCGCTGCGCGCTCTTCAAGAGCCGCACCCTCCGAGTCTGACCCTTTGTTGGAGGAGACGGAGGTTTCTGCACCAGCGGCTTTCTTCTCCCCCCTAGTGAGTCAGGGGACTAAGAAGAAGAAGCCCAAGAAGAAGAAGAAGAGCGCTGCGGCGCGAGAGACGGAGGCGGCGCGTCAGGCGCCCCCCCCGCAGGAATCCACTTCTCGGCCTTTGCGCGAGGCGTGGAATGTGGTGGCGGGGCGCCCAAAAAAGGCGCCAGCCCCGAAGGCGCCCGCCAAGGCACCCGCCAATGGCAATGCCGTGCGGCGCGCCCCGAAACTCCGCGCCCCCCGAACCGCTGCAGTGGTTATCACACTGCAGCGTGAAGCTGCGGATAGGGGCGTAACGTACGCCGCTCTCGGCGAAGAAGTCAGGGTCGCCAGGCCGGAGAAATGTGCGGAGCTGCGCATCTCCGGCTTGAGTGACGCGGCGACCCAGGAGCAGGTCGCGGGGATGGTGGCGGACGTAGGAGGGTGTGCCACCACCTCCGTCAAGGTCGGTAGTATAGTCCGCTCCTCGGGGCGCAACGGCACGGCGTGGGTGCAGTGCCCGGTCGTGGCGGCCAAAAATCTCACAGATGGCCGCCCCCTTGCGATCGGATGGTGCAGCGTCCGTGCCGTCCTTTTGGAGGTCCGACCCCAGCGCTGCTTCCGCTGCCTGGAAGTGGGGCACGTGGGGGCAAAGTGCGCTGCTGGCGTCGACCGCAGCGACCTCTGCTACTGCTGCGGGAAGGCCGGCCATAAGGCGGCCGGCTGCGCAGCGGAGCCCTGCTGCCCCATTTGCTCGGCAGCGGGGGCGTCATCCGCGCACCGCCTGGGCACGAGGGCGTGCCTGGCGGCGTCAGAAAGACGGGGTCGGACCCGTAGAGGAGGAAAGGGCAGGAGGGTGGCGGCGACCCCCCCCTCCGCCCCGTCAGAGGAGGTAATGGACACCGCCCAAGTTTAGATGGCTCCAATCTCGTTACTGCAGGCCAACGTCAACCACTGTGCCGCGGCCCAGGATCTCTTGATGCAGACCGTGGCACAGTGGCAGGCGACCGTGGCCGTAGTCTCCGAACCGTACGTTGTTCGGTCCCGGGATGACTGGGCCGGAGATCGCGACGGTTTGGTGGCTATCGTCTCCCAGCGGGGTGCGCTCGGCTTCGCCCCATTTGACAGAGTGTCGAGTGGGCGGGGCTGTGTGCTGGCACTGCTGGGAGACGTTGCAGTGATCGGGGTGTACTTCTCGCCCAACCGGGGCCTCGCCGAATTTGAACAGTTTCTCGTCGAGGTCGGAGCTCTGGTGGCAGAAGTGCACCCCACCCCGGTTGTCGTCGCCGGAGACTTCAACGCCCACTCTCGGGCATGGGGCTCCCCGGCGACCGACGATCGGGGTGAGATGGTGGAAGAATGGGCGGTGTCCCACGGCTTGGTGCTGCTCAACCAGGGGGCTGTAAACACGTTTGTGCGGGGCGAAGTGGGGTCTATCATAGACCTCTCGTTTGCGAGCCCCGCACTAGCTGACCGCATTTGCGGCTGGAGGGTGGTCGAGGGGGTGGAGACGATGTCGGACCACCTCTACATACGGTTCGACATCGCCGCCCCCAATTCGAGGACCCCAGCGGTCAGCAGTCGCCCCCTGGCTGGGGAAGGTCCGCGGTGGCGTCTCAAGACGCTCGACCGGGAGCTGGCGAAAGAGGCGGCCATCGTCGAGCGATGGGCCGCGGTCGATGGGGGTCTGGACGTGGACGCGAGGGCGGAGCGACTGGAGAGTGCGCTCACTCGCGTCTGCGATGCGGCGATGAGTAGGGTGGGGCCTGTCCCGCCGCGGAGGCGGGTGTACTGGTGGAACGACCACCTAGCGGGGCTGCGTACAGCTTGTGACGCAGCCCAGCGAAGGTGCACCCGCAGCCGCGGACGTAGAGTACGGGTCCCCGCCCAAGAAGAGGTCCTGCTCGCCGCATACCGGGCCGCCCGGGCGGTCTTTCGCTCGGCGATGAGAGCCGCCAAGGAGGCTGCTTGGAAGGAGTGGCTCGACACACTCAACGAAGATCCGTGGGGGCGCCCTTACAAAGTCGTAAACGACAAACTTCGGCCGTGGGCGCCCCCGCTCACTAGGTCTCTCGAGCCCTCCTTCGTGAGCGACGTCGTCAGCTCCCTCTTCCCTGCGCGGGAAGAGTGGGTCCCACCGCGGATGGCGCCGAGCCAGACGCCGGCGGATATCGGGGCGATTCCGCCCGTGTCCGATGCCGAATTGGGGGTCGCGGTTCTGAAACTCAAATTGAGGAACCGCGCCCCTGGCCCGGACGGCATCCCTGGGCGGGTCGTCGCCCTGGTGATGCCCGCGTTCGAGGAGGAGACGCTGTCCCTGCTGTCGGAATGTCTGTCGTCGGGAAGAGTCCCGCGACGATGGAAGACCGGGCGGCTCGTGCTGCTGAAGAAGCACGGGCGCCCGGCCGAGTCGCCGTCGGCCTACCGCCCCATCGTCCTGCTCGGCGAGATGAGCAAGCTGCTCGAGCGAGTGCTCGCGGCACGTCTCGTCAAGCACCTGGAGGGGGCGGGGCCCAACCTTAGTGACGGCCAGTACGGGTTCCGTCGCGGGAGATCGACCCTGGACGCGATATCCCGGCTCAGGGACAGCGTGGAAGAGGCGGTCGGCCAGGGGGAGGTGTTGTTGGCGGTGTCGCTGGACATCGCGAACGCCTTCAACACCATCCCCTGGGGGACCATTGCGGAGGCGCTGGGGTACCACAACGTCCCGTGGTACCTCAGGCGCGTACTCGCGGACTACTTCGTTGACCGGGCCGTCTCGTATCCGACCCGGTCGGGAGTGGTCCGCCGAGACATGACGTGCGGTGTTCCACAGGGGTCAGTCCTCGGGCCGCTCCTGTGGAACATCGGGTATGATTGGGTCCTGCGCGGTGCCACTCTTCGGGGCGTCGGCGTCTTCTGCTACGCCGACGATACCCTGGTCACCGCGCGGGGCCCGTCCTACAGGGACGCAAAAGTGTTGGCCACGGCTGGTGTGGCCCACGTTGTCGGTCGCATCAGGGCGCTTGGACTCCAGGTGGCCCTCGAAAAATCCGAGGCCATTTTCTTTCACGGGCCTCGGTCGGGGGCCCCTCCTCGGGACTCCCAGATTGTGGTGGGTGGCACCCCCATCGCTGTCGGGCGGACCTTAAAGTATCTCGGTCTGGTTCTCGACAGCAGATGGGGTTTCGTCGAGCACTTCCGGCGTCTGGCACCAAAACTGGTGTCATACGCCGGGAGGCTCGCCAGGCTGCTCCCCAATCGGGGGGGGCCTGGTAGTTCGTGTCGCCGTCTGTACGACGGTGTGGTGCGCTCGAAGGCGCTCTACGGAGCGCCCATCTGGGCGGGCACCCTCTGCGCCGAAAGTTTAGCGCTGCTGCGACGTCCGCAGCGCGCGATCGCGCAGAGAGGTGCACGGGCGTACTGCACCGTCTCCTACGAGGCGGCGTGCATGATAGGCGGGTCCCTTCCATGGGATCTCGAGGCTGGAGTCCTTCAAGCCGTGTATGCGGAGTGCGCCCTGGTGCGACTGAGTGGTGGTCGCCCGCTTCCGGAGGAGATCGACCGCTGGAGACAGTCGGCTCGCGACGATCTCTTCCGGGAGTGGGCCTTGCGATTAGAGTCGCCTTCCGCGAGCGCGATGCTCGTGGGGGCCGTTCGACCCGTCCTGCGGGCCTGGGTGGAGAGGTCACATGGCGTACCGACGTACCACCTCACACAACTCCTCACAGGTCACGGTGTGTTCGCCAAATACCTGTGCAGGATTGTTGGGGTGGAGCCGGACGTCGTGTGTCGTCACTGCCCGGCCGGTGTCGTCGACACAGCGGCCCACACCCTTGCCGAGTGCACGGCATGGGACGGGCCGCGTTCTGCCCTCACGGGCATCGTTGGTGTGAATTTGTCGCTGCCGGCCGTGGTACAAGCCATGGCCGGCAGCCAGCAGTGTTGGGCCGCCGTCGCCTCGTTCGCCAGCCAGGTGATGGCGGCCAAGAGAGAGGAACTGCGGGTAAGGGAGCGGGCGGGTCACACGCTTCCTCCCCGCCGTCCGGTCCGAGGGCGCCGCCTAGCGGCTTTCATGCGCGCCCCCGACTAGTGTTTTTTGACCGTGGGTGGAAGGTCGGGGGACCTCCGCCCACCGATGGTCACCCGTGGCGACGGGCACCCTCCTCGTGTTCCGGACGGTGCCCACTTACGCACGCCCGCACCGGCCGTTCTCTACCCTCTCTGCTTTCAGAGAGGTGCTCGAGAACGGTGGAGGTGCGGGCTAGATTCTTCAGCTCCTTAGGGAGCTCCGGGGGGATCACTTAATTGGCCCCTCCGAGGCGAGCCCCGACTTCACGGGGCGCCCCTTGCCGGCTCGCAGTGATTTAACCTCTGGCCTACCCTGCGAGCCGGTTTAAGGTGAGACGGAACACCGCGGTGGTTTAGTGGGTATTACGGTCCGATCCCAGACCGTCGAGTCCCACACACCGCCCTGCTGCCCCCGCAGCGGGGTGACGGTGCCTAAATGCATTCCCCGCGTCAACAAAAAAAAAAAAAAAAAAAAAAAAAACCTAACCTAACCTAACCTAACCCCGCCGTGTGGTGGCCGGCAGAATAGAATAGCCCCAACCCATATCCTCCCGTGGATGTCGTACGAGGCGACTAAGGGAGTGTGTGGAAAGTACTGACCCCCTGTAACTTTTCCACACACAGAAGCGGATGTCCCACCTAACCTAACCTAATCAACCAAACCTAAACAACGACCTCTGTCCTTGCATCAACACAATCTCGCAAACCTCTAACCTAACCAAGAAACTCCTTCCTACTCATCATGACCCCACGAACTCCCCACCAACATAATCTCGCAAACCCTCAACCACCTTATTTATAACTGCCCCAGACACTTAACTCACTCCTCCACCACATCACCTATATCGTAAATCAACTAAAACACTCTACCGGCACATAACATCTAAACACTTCACTAACTAAACAATCAACTTGCAAACGGTTCCAGGAGAAGGCGTATACCATAAGCGCCACTCCTGAAACTAAAACCCAATTGACTCACCACAAAAAAAAAAAAAAAAAAAAAACCTAACCTAACCTAACCTAACCTAACCTAACCTAACCTGACCCTTCCTACCTATCATGACCTCACGAACTTCCTCTCCAAAGTCAAACTCACCTTTCCAATAACCCAATTCCTCACCAACCATGCCTTCCACAAATCATACCTCTTCCGATTTCACATCACTGACAACGACCTCTGTCCTTGCACCAACACAATCTCGCAGACCTTCCAACACCTTATTTATCACTGCCCCAGATTCGCACTTTCACGACTAACATTTACACATATCTGCCAAAACAACAATATCGATCCTCAAGACCCCCTTCTCCTAATTAAATTAACAAACAACACCGAAACACGTAACTCATTCCTCCACCACATCACCTATATCGTAAATCAACTAAAACACTTTAACGGCACATAACATTTAAACAATCAACTTGCAAACGGTTCCAGGAGAGGGCGTACTCCATAAGCGCCACTCCTGAACTAAAAACCAATTGACTCAACAAAAAAAAAAAAAAAAAAAAAAAAAACCTAACCTAACCTAACCGCCGGCAGAATAGAATAGCCCCAACCCATATCCTCCCGTGGATGTCGTACGAGGCGACTAAGGGAGTGTGTGGAAAGTACTGACCCCCTGTAACTTTTCCACACACAAAAGCGGATGTCCCACCTAACCTAACCTAACCTAACCTAACCTAACCTAACCTGACCCTTCCTACCTATCATGACCTCACGAACTTCCTCTCCAAAGTCAAACTCACCTTTCCAATAACCCAATTCCTCACCAACCATGCCTTCCACAAATCATACCTCTTCCGATTTCACATCACTGACAACGACCTCTGTCCTTGCACCAACACAATCTCGCAGACCTTCCAACACCTTATTTATCACTGCCCCAGATTCGCACTTTCACGACTAACATTTACACATATCTGCCAAAACAACAATATCGATCCTCAAGACCCCCTTCTCCTAATTAAATTAACAAACAACACCGAAACACGTAACTCATTCCTCCACCACATCACCTATATCGTAAATCAACTAAAACACTTTAACGGCACATAACATTTAAACAATCAACTTGCAAACGGTTCCAGGAGAGGGCGTACTCCATAAGCGCCACTCCTGAACTAAAAACCAATTGACTCAACAAAAAAAAAAAAAAAAAAAAAAAAAAACCTAACCTAACCTAACCGCCGGCAGAATAGAATAGCCCCAACCCATATCCTCCCGTGGATGTCGTACGAGGCGACTAAGGGAGTGTGTGGAAAGTACTGACCCCCTGTAACTTTTCCACACACAAAAGCGGATGTCCCACCTAACCCAACCTAATCAACTAAACCTAAACAACGACCTCTGTCCTTGCACCAGCACAATCTCGCAAACCTTTAACCTAACCAAGCAACTCCTTCCTACTCATCATGACCCCACGAACTTCCCACCAACATAATCTCGCAAACCCTCAACCACCTTATTTACAATTGCCCCAGATACACTTAACTCACTCCTCCACCACATCACCTTTATCGTAAATCAACTAAAACACTCTAACGGCACATAACATCTAAACACTTCACTAACTAAACAATCAACTTGCAAACGGTTCCAGGAGAAGGCGTATACCATAAGCGCCACTCCTGAAACTAAAACCCAATTGACTCATCAAAAAAAAAAAAAAAAAAAAACCTAACCTAACCTAACCTAACCTAACCTAACCTAACCCCGCCGTGTGGTGGCCGGCAGAATAGAATAGCCCCAACCCATATCCTCCCGTGGATGTCGTACGAGGCGACTATGGGAGTGTGTGGAAAGTACTGACCCCCTGTAACTTTTCCACACACAAAAGCGGATGTCCCACCTAACCCAACCTAATCAACTAAACCTAAACAACGACCTCTGTCCTTGCACCAGCACAATCTCGCAAACCTTTAACCTAACCAATCAACTCCTTCCTACTCATCATGACCCCACGAACTTCCCACCAACATAATCTCGCAAACCCTCAACCACCTTATTTACAACTGCCCCAGATACACTTAACTCACTCCTCCACCACATCACCTTTATCGTAAATCAACTAAAACACTCTAACGGCACATAACATCTAAACACTTCACTAACTAAACAATCAACTTGCAAACGGTTCCAGGAGAAGGCGTATACCATAAGCGCCACTCCTGAAACTAAACCCAATTGACTCACCACAAAAAAAAAAAAAAAAAAAAAAAAAAAAAAAAAAAAAAAAAAAAAAAAAAAAACCTAACCTAACCTAACCTAACCTAACCTCAGTCGGGGTCCGCCGTCGCCTCCTTCGCTCGGGAGGTGATGGCGGCAAAGAGAGAGGCCCTGCGGGAACGGGAGCGTGCAGGCCGCACGCTTCCGCCCCGCCGGGCACCAGAATAAAAAATAAAAAATAAAATAACGTTTATTATCTTTGAAATTTTCAGAAAATTATTTAGATTCGTCAGAAGTTGGTGTGACTCTACCGAGGGTTCCAAAATGCAACGAGACTGAGAAGAGCCCTCAAGAAACTCAGCTCGGCTTTTTTCAAAATATTTCATCTTAAATCTAATACAGAGTTATTTAGAAAGGAGCAATTCGTTACGTTGTTACAACCAGGCCGCCTTGTCATCTAAGAAATCATTAATACTATAATAAGCTTTATGGCACAATTTACTTTTTATTAGTTTTTTAAATTTATTGACAGATAAATTTGCTATTTCGGTTGGCAATGTATTGTACATTCGAATAAAGTTCCCCGCAAAAGAATTACTCACTTTATGAAGCCTAAATTTAGGAACAGCCAGTTTATCCTTATTTCTTAAGTTTAGATTATGATTATCACTATTTTTCACAAATTTACTTTTGTTCTTGTGGGTATACAATAAAATTTCATAAATATACTGTGAATACACTGTAAGGATGTTAATATGCTTAAACTTATCTCTTAATGACTCCCGAGACCCCATTCCATAGATAGTCCTGATAGCCCTCTTCTGCAACACAAAGATGCATTCAATATCGGCAGCGTTACCCCACAGTAGTATGCCATATGTCATGATACTGTGGAAGTAGCTGAAGTAGACAAGACGCGCCGTTTTAATGTCTGTAAGTTGTCGGATCTTTTTGACAGCATAGGCTGCTGAACTAAGCCTGGCCGAAATTTTCCCGATATGAGGCCCCCATTGCAATTTGGAGTCTAACGTTATGCCCAGAAAGACAGTGTCATCGACCAATTCTATTATATCATCCCTAACCTTAACACTGGTTTTAACAAGTCTTACATTAGGTAAGGTGAATCTTACACATTTAGTTTTATTTTCATTTAATAATAAATTATTAGCACAAAACCAGTGGACTATCCTAGAGAGGGTAATGTTTACATCGTCAAGTTCGCGCTGTCCACGTTTAACTTTAAATATTAAAGAAGTGTCATCAGCAAACAAAACTACCTCGTGGTCGTCTCTTATGAGGTGAGGGAGATCATTAATATATACTAGAAAAAGAAAAGGTCCCAAAATTGAACCCTGCGGTACCCCCATTGCTACAGGAGAACCAGGTGACTGTTTACCATTGATCACTACTTTCTGGACCCTATCACTTAAGTAAGAATTGACGAAATTCAAGGCCGTCCCCCGGATTCCGTAATGATCAAGTTTCTTAATTAAAGTCTGGTGCTGAACGCAATCGAAGGCCTTAGATAAGTCGCAGAATACACCATAAGCATCATATGACTCATCCCAGGCCCTGTATATACACTCTAATAATTTAATTCCGGCATCAGTGGTGGACCGACCACGAGTGAAACCGAATTGTTTTGTATGTAATAGTTTATTAACGTTAAAGTGATTTTGCATTTGATTAAGCATAATTTTTTCAAAAATTTTACTAAATGTAGGTAGTACAGAAATGGGACGGAAATTGGACGGATCTGAAGTACTACCCGATTTAAACAGGGGAATTAATTTACTAGATTTCATTAAATCAGGGAACACACCACTATCAACACAATTATTAAATATTAATACTAGTTCAGGAGCAACCATTTCAATAAAAGAATTTACTAAATACACAGAGATGCCCCAGAGGTCAGCTGTTTTCTTGATATTTAAAGATTTAAAAGTTTTTAAGATAGTGTTTATGTTAACTTTACTGAATTTAAATATAACGTTACAACAAGGAACGTTTGCTTTTAACCAAGATTCTGCAATGGGGGTTGAAGAGCCTAGGGTTTTTGTCAAATCTACAGGAATTCGGGAGAAAAAATTTTCAAATTCGTTAGCGACCTCGAAGTCTGATGTAGTTATTTTACCATTTATATTAAGTTTAAAATGATTATCATTTAATTTTTGTTGACCTCTTTCCGCGTTTATAATTTTCCAAGTAGATTTAACTTTGTCTGCACTATTGAGAATTTTATCACTTATATATTTTGATTTAGCTGCTAAACAATCTGCTTTAAACTTTTTTGAATAAGTTTTAACATAATCTAGAAATTCAACTGATCTATTAAGCTGTCTTTCTGAGTATAGTTCATAAAGTTTTTGTCTACTTTTGTGTATACCCTCAGTGGCCCATTCACTGAAAGTAGGACTATCACTAATCATGACCTCCTTAGACTTGAATATGGAGTTGAACTCGTTGTAAAAAGAATCAAAAAATAATTTATACATTACATTTGGATCTAAGCCAGTGTCTAAGAATGGAATTTTATTGCAAAGTCCAACCCTCATTCGTTCCAAGCGGTCACCAGTTATTGGTCTACATAATATTTTACGTTTTATAACTTTTTCTTTAGTGATTTTAAAAGATGCTATTTGCCCACAATGGTCTGAATCTAGCTTTTTTATAATACTTTTACTTTCTGGCAACATATCGCTGTATATATTATCCAGGCAAGTGGCTATTGTATTACAATATCTAGTAGGCTCCAAAAATAAGTTTGTAAGATTGTGTGATTTAAATAAATTTAAAATATTATAACTCATAGGCGTATTAACAAGTAAATCGACATTAAAATCACCACATACTATTAGGTACTTATTAGTTTTTCCAAGTTTACATAGAACTTTGTCAATAAGTTCCTCAAATTCGCAAAAGGGTGAGGTTCCAGGTTTATACACGCATACTACTATGAATTGCTCCATTTCCACGCACGACAGTTCGACTTTACACTCTAGAGAAAGAGACACAATATCTTTCCGTTCTTTAAATTTAAGTTGTTTATTTAATAAAATCAAAGATCCCCCCCGTACTGTGGTCACCCTGCAGAATGCACTACCAACCCGGTGATTACTGAAATTGAACATGAGCTCATACGACTTACGCATATGTTCTGTAATACAAAAAATATCAATATTGTCTGAATTCATTAACAGTTCCAACTCTAACTCTTTGCCATGTGTTAAACAACCAATATTTTGATGCCCTATGTTGATATAATTTACATTTTTTGATTTGGTTTGATTTGGAGGGCATTTTTTAACGTAATTAATATTTGTAACTAAATTTAATTCAATTAATTGACTATGTCTGCTAAAGGGTAATATTGCCTCTGTTGTCGTAGAACTTAATTTAAATTACTTGGAACAGATTCCAAAGTCTTAACACTAAATCTACATTGCTCAATAAAAGCAGTTTTGTCAGCCAAGTTCTTGGCTGAAGTGTAAAAATAATTGAATAGCAAACTTGCTATTTGTCTCTTATAATGCTTTGGTAGAAAATACCTACCTTTGTTTACATAAACAATATGTTTGTTATTGTTAAAGTTACTGTCAGAAGTTGACAAATTGTATTTATATACAGTTCTCTTAAAAACAGAATTAAAGTCAATTACATGGAATTTATTATTATATTGGCCAGTTAGGGGGCGACGGCGTATTGCATACGCCCAAGCCCCCGACTGATAGGGCCGTGGGCGGTGGGTCGGGGGGCCCACCGCTCACGCGAAAGGCCCTGAGGAGTCCGACGCCCCTTATGTGTTTCGGGGGCGTCGCTTCTGTTGATTGGGGGGGGTTAGGCCCCCCGTGTTGAGCTCGAAAGAGCGCCCCTTTTCCGGGCCGCCGTTGCTTAACAGTTTCTGTCTATCCGGCGGCCCGGCTAAGGCGAAGGAGAAACACCGTGGATAGGTTTTAGTGGGTAGTCCGGCCCGTTTTCCATCCTAGGGCCGGGAGTCCCACACGAAGCCGTCTCGCTCCCCCCCGCAGCGAGACGGTGAAGTGCGTAAATGCATCACCGACCACGTAAAAAAAAAAAAAAAAAAAAACCTCAGTCGGGGTGCGGTCGGATAACCTCCACGTTGGCTTAGCCCTGCTTCTTGTCCTTTCTATTTCGGTGGGGGGAACGGAAGCCGGGACGCTGGTGCACCCTGGACAATGGTTATTGGTGTCCTCCTCGGAGGATTCTGGTAGCGATTGACCAAGTCCGACAAGCCCTTTTCAGGGCTAGCTGACCCCACGAGGGGGGTCGTGGTATGGCGGGCCTGCAAGGCCCGCGGCGTCGTTGTTGTTTTCTTTGTTCTTCTTTTCTCCTTGTTTATTCTTTCATCTTTCGTTTCTTTTCTTTGTTCTTCTATCTTATCTGTCGCGGCAACGGCGCGCTGTTTGTCAGCTCCTTATGGAGCTATGGTGGGGTCGTTCTCGGCCTCACCTGTGCTGAGCCTTAACAGGCAAGGGGACGGACGTGACCGAAAGGTCGCATCGGGGAGGCCTGACCAGCCTCTCGTAGCCGGCCACGTTGCGTCGTGCAACGACCCCTGTCTCACGGTCTACAGGGTACGTGCGGCGCAACGTGACCGAAGGCGGCTTGCCTTAACTGGCTGGCCTGAGGGTGATACCCGATACAAAAATCCGTGAAGGAAAGCACGTTAAAACCCTGCGGATACTTGGCGACCTCCGCATGTAATAGCCCGCTCCCCGGAATGAGCGTCACCCGGGGAGTGCTGGTAGATCGTCTCATACTCGTGGGAACAATATGAATAAAATTAAAAAATCAATATACGAAGAGGAGGAGAAATCCGAAGATCCCGGTCCCGACACTGTCCTTCTCAGGACGGGGTCGGGCCAACCCGACGACCATATGCTGTCCCAAAGGACTACGACGCAAGATGATTTGTTTGAAAACGCCAGGTCCCGAAGTGAACTTCGGGGCCTGTTCCTCAAGGAGCCACGCGTCACTCTTTCTCGTTGCAGCGTGACGCCAACGCCTTCAACTATGGAGACGGCGGACTGTTCAGACGCCGATAGTGAAGCAACAATGGTGGAAGTGAGTTCGCGATCGGCGTCCCCCTTTCCACTGACCTCTCGATTCTTCCGCAGGCGGAAGACGGCTGCGGGGTCTGTTACATTCAGCGACGATGAAGAGGAGATGCGCTTTTTGAGCGACTCCTCTTTGTCTGGTACTAGCAGACCCGGCTCAGCCGCCAAGAGGGGCCGTGGACGCCCCCCCTATTCTACGGGCATTTCCGTCGGCCTAGCGGAAGCCAAGGCCAAGCTTGCTGCGTCGCAGGAGCGCACTCTTGAGAAGGAAGTGCAAGCCTCCTTCCTCAAGGGTGTCCCCACGTCAACGGGGCCACCAATAGAGGAGAAACTAGTGAAGCCGGTTACGGCCCAGACTTCTGAGGAGCTAACTGGGGGTATTGAGGAGGCGGTGGCGGTGATTAACACTGTCGCCGTCAAATCGAATAAAATAAAAGGCCAACTCGTGAGGGACCTCAGGGAAGCCGCAAGTACCATTATAAAGAGTGTGCGAGAGTTGAAATCTCGCACGGAGACGGAGGAGGTGGTGCTCCTCAACGTAGAATTAATAGCCCTAAGGGCGGAGATGGAGGGCCTAAAACAGGTAGCGGCCTCTTTCGCCCCGGCGATGACGCGCGATGAGATCGGCTTCATGATCGACGCGCGCCTCGCCGGGGTGGTGGACCGCCTGCCTCCTGAGGTGCCAATACGCCCTCCATTGGCTGCGGATGCGCGGAACGCTGCGCGCGCCTTGCGTTCCGCTGCTGCCAGCTCCGCTGGTTCGGCCTCTACTCGGAGAACCAAGGGTCCTCCGCCTTCGGCCTCGGGTCCAGAGGCTCCCGTCGCCTCCATACCGGTCCCTACCGTGCTCCCTTCCACTGTCCCCTCTACATCGGCTTCAGGCGTGGTCGTCGAAGAGGGCAAAAGGAGGAGGGCCAAGAAGACGAGCGCTGCGGCAGCGGAAGCCGCAGCTGCTCGGCAGGTGCGCCCACCGCCCACTGTTGCTGCTCCCCAGCCACTTGCTGAGGGGTGGAACGTAGTGGCGGCGCGCCCTGCGAAGAAGAAGGCCGCTGCGGCTCCAGCGTCAGCACCGGCCAAAACTAAGAAGAAGAAGGGCTCCAAAAAGCCCCGCACTACGCGCACTGCTGCAGTGACTATTACGCTGCAGCAGGGCGCGAAGGAGTCGGGAGCCACTTACGCGGCCGTGCTTGCCCAGGCTGAAGAGCAAATTGACCTGAAGAGCCTGGGCATAGACGGTCTGCGTTTCCGCGCCGCCGTCACCGGAGGAAAGATCCTCGAGGTGAGTGGCGCGGACAAAGATGCCAAGGCGGATGCCCTGGCCGATAAGCTGCGGTCGGTGCTGGGCGAAGTGGTTCGGGTCGCCAGACCTGAGAAATGCGCTGAGTTGCGCATCTCAGGCCTTGGTGACACCGCCACTCAAGATAGCATCGCGAAGATGGTGGCTGACGTTGGTGGTTGCGGTGTCAGCCACGTAAAGGTGGGCGAAATTCGCTGCCCACCCGGTCGAACGGGCACGTGCTGGCTCAGGTGTCCTGTCGCGGCGGCCAGAAAGTTAGTGGATGGCCGTCGCCTCGTCATCGGGTGGACCCTTGTTCGGGCCTCCCTCCTCGAGTCCCGAGTCCAGCGGTGCTTCCGCTGCTTGGACTCGGGGCATGTCGGAGCACAGTGCACCTGCGAAGTTGATCGCAGTGCAATGTGCTTCCGGTGTGGGCAACCGGGCCACAAGGCGGCCGGTTGCTCTTTGGAGCCCCGGTGCCCCGTCTGTTCCACGGATGGTGCACCAGCTGCCCACCGTCTGGGCACTAGGAAGTGTGACGTCGCCGCCCAAAAGCGGGGACGTCGTGGCGGCAGAAGACGTGGTGTCGTTTCCACCACTCAGTCTTCGCCACCAACGGAGGAGAGGATGGACACCGCTCAATCATAAATGGCCATCTCACTACTGCAGGCCAACGCCGGCCACTGTCTCGCGGCTCAGGATCTCCTGATGCAGTCCATAGTACAGTGGCAGGCGACCGTCGCCGTCGTCAGCGAACCGTATTTGGTCCGTGATCGTGACGACTGGGCTGGCGACTGCGACGGCCTAGTGGCCATAGTCGCCCGTCAGGGTGCGGTCGGCGCGTCCCCCTTCAGCAGAGTGCTGAGGGGGCGTGGTTGTGTTTTGGCCCTGATGGGCGGCTTCGCAGTAGTTGGGGTGTACATTTCCCCCAGTAGGAGTCTCGCCGAGTTCGAACTGGTGCTCGCCGAAGTTGAGGCCCTGCTCGCGGATGTACGCCCCACCCCTGCATTGGTCGTCGGGGATTTCAACGCCAAGTCAACAGCTTGGGGTTCCCCGGCGACTACTGCAAAGGGGGAGTTTCTAGAGGATTGGGCGGTGTCCACCGGCTTGGTGCTGTTGAACAGGGGGGCGGTCCACACCTGTGTGCGGCCCCAGGGTAGTTCCATCGTAGATTTATCGTTTGCCAGTTCTGCCCTGGTGGACCGTATACGGGGGTGGAGAGTGATGGAGGGGGTGGAGACCCTGTCGGACCATCGTTACATTTGGTTCGACGTTGTCGCCGCTCCCTCGGCCACCCCCGCGGTGACTGATCGCCCCCTTGTAGGGGAGGGACCCCGGTGGCGGCTGAACACGCTGGACCGGGAGCTGGCCAGAGAGGCGGCAATTGTCGAGCGCTGGGCCGCTCCTAATGTCAACGGTCTGGACGTAGACGCGAGGGCGGAGAATCTCGCCGGTGCGATGGCTCGCGTCTGCGACGCGGCGATGCAGAGGGCAAGGCCGGTACCCCCGCGAAGGCAGGTGTACTGGTGGCGGCCTCACCTCGCTGAGATGCGAAAAACCTGTCACGCAGCTCAGCGACGGTATACCCGCAGTCGCGGGAGGCGCCGGAGAGACCTTGCCCAGGAGGAGATTTTGCTCGCCGCGTACCGGGCCGCTCGGGCGGCCTTTAGCTCGGCAATTCGAGCCGCCAAGAACGCGGCCTGGAACGAGGGGCTCGAGAGTTTAAATGGGGATCCATGGGGGCACATTTACAAGGTTGTGAGCCAGAAGCTCAAGCCTTGGGCGCCCCCTCTCACCACCTCTCTCGAGCCCCAATTTGTAGACGAAGTGGTCAGCTCCCTCTTCCCTGCGCGGGAAGAGTGGGTCCCTCCCCGTATGGCACCAAGCCGGGAAGTGCCGGATGACGAGGCCGTCCCGCCCGTATCCGACGTCGAACTGGGGGTGGCGGTCCTAAAGTTAAAACTCAGGAATCGCGCCCCTGGTCCCGATGGCGTCCCTGGGCGAGTCGTCGGCCTCGTCATGCCGGAAATTGAAGAAGAGTCGCTGTCCCTTATGTCGGACTGTTTGGCGTCTGGAAGGGTCCCGCGACGATGGAAAACGGGGAAGCTCGTGCTGCTTCGTAAGCACGGGCGTCCCCCGGAGTCGCCGTCGGCCTACCGCCCCATCGTTCTGCTCGACGAGATGTGCAAGCTCTTCGAGCGGGTGCTCGCTGCGCGTCTCGTCGAGCATCTGGAGGGGGCGGGGCCGAATCTAAGTAGTGGCCAATACGGCTTTCGTCGCGGGAGGTCCACCCTCGACGCCGTGTCCCGACTCAGGGACAGCGTCGACGATGCCGTTGGCCAGGGGCAGGTGGTGTTGGCTGTGTCGCTCGACATAGCCAATGCCTTCAACACCCTCCCCTGGCCAACAATAGCCGAAGCGCTGAGGTACCACAACGTACCGTGGTACCTCAGGCGCGTCCTTGCGGACTACTTCGTCGACCGGGCCATCACTTACCCGGCTCGGTCGGCCGTTGTCCGCAGGGAAATGTCGTGTGGTGTTCCACAGGGGTCGGTGCTGGGTCCGCTCCTGTGGAACGTAGGCTATGATTGGGTCCTGCGCGGTGCCACTCTTCAGGGCGTCGGCGTACTCTGTTACGCCGACGATACCCTTGTCACCGCGCGAGGACCCACTTTCCGAGACGCTGCCGTGCTTGCCACAGCAGGCACGGCCCAGGTCGTCAGTCGCATCAGGGCGCTCGGCCTCAGGGTGGCCCTCGAAAAGTCCGAGGCCATCTTTTTCCATGGGCCTCGGATGAGACCCCCTCGGGATGCCCAAATTGTGGTGAGTGGCACCTCCACCGTTGTCGGGAAGACCCTTAAATATCTGGGTCTCTTGCTCGACAGCCGGTGGGGGTTCATCGAGCATTTCCGGCGGCTATCACCAAAGCTGGTGACGTTTGCCGGGATGCTCAGTAGGCTGCTCCCCAATAAAGGGGGACCGGGAAGTGCTTGCCGCCGCCTCTACGAGGGTGTGGTGCGCTCCAAGGCGCTCTACGGAGCGCCTATTTGGGCGGATGCCCTTGGCGCCGCGAACGTGGTCCAGCTGCGACGACCGCAGCGGATCGCGGCGCAGAGGGCTGCACGGGCGTACCGCACCGTGTCTTTTGAGGCGGCGTGCCTGTTGGCACGAAGTCCCCCGTGGGATCTCGAAGCAGGGGTCCTCAAGAGGGTCTACGAGGAGGGCGCCCTGGTGCGACAAGTAGGAGGTCGCCCGTTGCCGGAGCAGGTCGATCGCTGGAGACGGGAGGCTCGCGACGATCTGTTCCGGCAGTGGGCCTTGAGATGTGCGGCTCCGACCGCGAGCCGGGTGCTCGTGGGGGCCATCGGTCCCGTGCTCCGCCAGTGGGTGGAGCATGCGCAGGGGGCTCCGACCTACTTCCTCACCCAACTTCTCACGGGTCATGGCTGTTTTGCCAAATTCCTGTGGGAAGTGGTGGGGATCCTGTCGGAGCCCGTTTGTCATCACTGCGCAGGCGGCGCCGTAGATACGGCGGAGCATACGCTCGCTGTGTGCGCCGCCTGGGACACGCAGAGGTTGGCCCTCACGGGCGTTATCGGCAGTATAGGTTCGCTGCCGGCCGTCATTCTTTCTATGGCCGGCAGCGAAGAATGTTGGGCCGCCGTCGCCTCCTTCGCTCGGGAGGTGATGGCGGCAAAGAGAGAGGCCCTACGGGAACGGGAGCGTGCAGGCCGCACGCTTCCGCCCCGCCGGGCACCAGTCAGGGGGCGACGGCGTATTGCATACGCCCAAGCCCCCGACTGATAGGGCCGTGGGCGGTGGGTCGGGGGGCCCACCGCTCACGCGAAAGGCCCTGAGGAGTCCGACGCCCCTTATGTGTTTCGGGGGCGTCGCTTCTATGTTGATTGGGGGGGGTTTAGGCCCCCCGTGTTGAGCTCGAAAGAGCGCCCCTTTGCCGGGCCGCCGTTGCTTAACAGTTTCTGTCTATCCGGCGGCCCGGCTAAGGCGAAGGAGAAACACCGTGGATAGGTTTTAGTGGGTAGTCCGGCCCGTTTTCCATCCTAGGGCCGGGAGTCCCACACGAAGCCGTCTCGCTTCCCCCCGCAGCGAGACGGTGAAGTGCGTAAAAGCATCACCGACCACGTAAAAAAAAAAAAAAAAAAAACCTAACCTCAGTCGTATTTGGTCTCCCACGCTGACCGGATCATTTTCCACGTGGCTCGTCACTTAAAAAATCATTAGAGTGGGTTTTTCTTGTGTTAGAAACAAGTGCTATACACCAAAAGTTGCGCATTCGCGAGGCGCACCCGCCTGTGTATCGCGTGTGAAGGGGACGTTACCCTATCAAAAGTTAATCAAGAAATAGTGATTTTTCCGTATGTGTTTTTGTGTTTTTTGTGAATAACTCAGTGAGTATTCTGTGTTCCGTCTTGGGGGAGGTGCCTACGTGTGCGCCCCAGCTGCCCGCATCTGCTGACACCTCTGCGTCGATCCTCGAGTGCGTGGTCTCTGAGATAAAGAGAGACTTTCTCTTTTGTCTCGAGCCACGCCCACCTGAATTTTCGTCGTAGAGAGCCGCAAAAAAGCAGGAAACAAGACCACATCACGTGCAGCACTTCCGCCGTGGCGGAATAATTTTAAGACCGATAGAACGTAAGTTATTTTTAAATAAAGGTTCAAACTTTGACCCCCTCGCACTCAGTTTTGGTGCAATTATAGAACATTTTGAAACTGCTTAAAGTTGCGCGCTTATCTACTGAAGAGATCCAGCGAGTTTCAACATTTTTGGACAATTTTTTGTGTGCGTAATAATTAAAAAACCATATTTTTTGTATTTTTTGAAATTTTGTGACTGAACTTAAATATTTTTTGTGCATTTTTATATGGCAATATAGCCCCACTTTTTACACTATTTTTAGCATTTTTTGTATATTTTTATCTCAAGCCAATCCTGAGATACCCAATTTTTATCTTTTTTCTTTAATAAATCGAAATTTAATAGTAAATATCAAAATATTTTTTCAAAATTGTCTTTAAATAGGGTAAGTCCATAAGACGAACCCAAAATCCGGTCCTCGTAGCTCTCTATTTAAGAAATATTTAATTTGGTCCCAATTTAAAATTTAGGTCCCAGAATTTGTAAGTCCGGTAACTCCGGATTGGGCTGAGATACAGAACTGCGGTTTTTTGTATTTTTTAGGACTTATTTAGCTCTATAGGGTGGGGTACTTTTGGTCCCAATTGGGACCAAAATTTATTTTAGGAAAACAGCGCCTGTGGCTGGGTGGGGGAGGTCTGGCTGGTGCAGGCTGTGAAAACCCGGTGCCTGTGCGGCTTATAGTTCCGGAGTTATTAAAGTCTAAAGTTGGTATTTGACAGCTGAGCGGCCATTTTGGAAAACTTCCACAGGCCATAGCTCCGGAGCCGGCAGTCGTACGGGCAAGCCGATTTCGCTTTCGGCATCGGTGGGGCCCTCCTCATCCGACTGGGCACCTCTGGGTCCAATTTGGACCCAAAAATTTTCGTCTCCTAAATCGTCCAGGAGCCTATAGTGGGAGACAGACCGGCCACATTTGTGAAGACCCGGTGTTTCTGCGGCCTTCGGTTTGGGAGATACAGCCAGTCAAACTTTGCGTTTGACAGCTCGGCGGCCATCTTGGTTTTTTTACAACTGGAATATCTCCTTGGCCGAGAGTCGTAGGAGGGTGGGATTTTTTCGGCAATAACTGCCAGGGGGTCTTCTACCCATCGGTAAGCAAAGGGAGGACGGATTCGATAGAGTCTGGGTCCAAAATTTGGTCCCAGAATATACCGAAAAACGTCCGGTGAAACGGTAGGTCTTGTCGGGCCCTTCACAGCAAGCCCTCTCTCGACGAGCTAGGACCACTGGTCTCGGAGATACGCCACTGGGACAATTTTGGGACCATCTGGGACCAAAACTTTGACCAGCCCGTATAGCCGAACCAGGGGGAGCAGCATAGCCGAGTGAGGTATTGCTGAAACGGGCTCGGGGAGCTCTATCGTTTGGGGGGGATATAGAGTCGATCAGAAGACTCTATATAGAGTCGGTTCCGTTCTTGGGATTTTTTAGGGATCTAATTATTTTGGGACATAATATAAGACTGAGGAGACCTCCCGCCTCCTATTAGTAGTACAAATACGACTTAGACTAAGATTTTATATACATTTTAACTAATTTAAGAAAATTTTAAGACACTTTAAGCCCTTATTGGCCTAGATTTAAGACTTGTAGCTGTGCTACTAGCTTATACGACCCAGGATATAACATCCTGGTTGACTCCAGGTGACTCCAGGTCTCTACATAGAGACAATTTATTCTGCTTTTACTTGATTTTATTTTTGTTTATAACAGGAGTAATACTTACTCACATATTATAGACTAAAGTTGACCGAAGGGGGGGACACACCTCAGATTAGGTGCTCCCTTCGTTTCTTCCACTGCACAGCAGACTATAACTGGCCCTGAAAAAGAAAAACAATATTTAAAACTGGGCATTCAGGTAACACACGCACACATACATACTCACACTTGAACACACACACACATACACACACACACACACACACACGTACACACACATACACACCCATACACACACACACACACACACGCAAGCACACAAACACATATACACACACACACACTTACACACCACATAGTCCGGGTCGAGCACACACTCCACCTATACACACTACTCAGGGTACCCTTTACACACCCTGAGTAAACACAATACACACAACTTGCTGGTACCTATACATACTAGAAGTATAGAGCGCCAATATGAACCCTATTAGGACACCAATTAAGGAGAGGAAGGGTGAAGAGCCTACAGAGTCGCCTAACAAAGCAACGACGAAAGTATCCGCCATTCGTAAAAGTCTGGAGAATGCCGGCAGTAGTGACATCAGAACTATACAAACCCGGAGAGCAGCCAAAAAGGAACTCTTGGCACCGAAAACAGCAATGAGACCGGCATTAACGCGTACGCCTCCGAAAGTCGGTACTGCTACATTAACGCGTACGCCTCCGAAAGTCGGTACTGTTAGTATTAAAACCGCTACCACCTCGGCCGGCGCCGCAAACACCAACACCACCGCGACACTTACTTCTACAATCGCGACCACCACCGTTACAACCTCCAACGCCGTGACCACCGCCACAGTGGCCCCCACTAAAGCGGCTAATACCACCATAACAGCCGCCCCAGAATCATCCCAACATTCACCCAGTAAGGATGTATTGGAGCTAACACCACCAAAAACCACACCAGAACCCCCCGGCCCGCACAATAGAATAGCCAGGGCAAGAAAACTCATGATACACGGGAAATCGTGTATCATGACAGCAGGCAACATTAAAACAGCGTGCAAGTGGGGTGCCATAGGAGCGCTGGAGGCACTGTATGACATTGTGAAGGAGGTAGGACCAAACGGCGACATCGAGTCGATAAGTAAAAACGAAGAAGTACCGAACCTCCAGAATAAAGACTTCACAAAAGTGGCCAAACAAATAAAAATTATGGAGGAGAGGCTAAAGGCCCAGATAGAGAACAACACAAAGTTACTTAAAGAGAATGAGAGAAGAATGAATGAAGGAAATGTAGTTATGATAGAGATGAAAGAAAGATTAGAATGTATGGATATGCGTGAAAGAGAAAGAGTGACAGAAGAGCGAAAGACCTACGCGGGAGTAATGGCGAGCCGGAAGGAACACCAGATTCCGGAGAGAACCGCACTACACTCGGTGGTCATAACATCAAAGGATGACCAGGAGACGGGAGAGCAAGTGATGGAGAGATTGAGGAAGGCTGCGAATGAAGATGAGGGATGGGTGAGGGTAGAGAAGGTGAGAAAGGCGAAGGATAAGAGAGTTATAATAGGGTACAGAACGGAAGAGGAGAGGAAGAGGGCAGCGAAGCGACTCGGCGAGAGGGAGAAGGGCCTCTGCGTCGAAGAAATAAAAAATAGAGATCCCCTGCTGGTGTTGTACGGGGTCCTAAAGGTCCACAACGACGACCAGTTGCTGAAAACCATCAGGACCCGTAATCGCGAGATTTTTAAGGGACTGGATCAGGGCCAGGACAGGATTTCTGTACAATACCGCAGGAACGCGCGCAACCCGTTGACGTGTCATGTGGTGCTTAGGGTCTCCCCGGTGGTGTGGTCCCGTGTCCTGGACATAGGGAGATTGCACATTGACCTGCAGCCCGTTAGGGTTGCGGATCAATCGCCTTTAGTGCAATGCTCCCTGTGCCTTGGATACGGGCACAGTAGGAAATATTGTAAGGGCACTGAACCCACGTGCAGCCACTGCGGCGGCCTTCATTTGAGGGCCAAGTGCCCAGAGCTGCAGGTGGGAACAGAGCCATCCTGCTGCAACTGCCGTAGGGAGGGGCTAAGCAACACACGGCACAGCGCAATGTTCGCTTCCTGCCCAGTTAGAATGAGATGGGATGAATTAGCACGGGCAACCACCCAGTACTGCTAAGGGCGTCCCGGGCATCACCACCCCATACAGAGTCGTGCAGGCAAACCTAATGAAGAAACAGGTGGCAACCCAAGACTTTCTGCTCGAGGCCTCCAGGCGTAAGGCTTCCATAGCACTCGTACAGGAGCCTTACGTGGGCAATGGGAAGAGGATGAGGGGATACCAGGGCGTCAGGGTTTTCCAGAACGCTGGACAAGGAGATGGGACTGCAAAGGCGGCCATCGTCGTGTTTGACTCGGCGTTGGACGTCATTCAGTACCCGCAACTCACTACCGACAACGTTACGGTAGTGGGGATCCGGACCAGCGCCTGGACGATCACGCTGGTATCCTTTTACTTCGAACCATCCGAACCCATCGAGCCGTACCTGGAGACCTTGGGTAGAGTAGTCCGTACGTTGGGACCACGGTCTGTCATCTTCGGAGGGGATGCCAACGCGAAGAGTGCCTGGTGGGGTGGCACGACAGAATGTCCTAGGGGCATCATACTGGGTGCAGCCCTAGATGAATGGGGCCTCCATGTCCTGAACAGTGGAGACATTCCGACTTTCGACACTGTGAGACGTGTAACGAGATATCGCAGCTACGTGGACATCACGGTATGCAGTAGTGACATGCTTCCTCGAGTCGACGGCTGGAGGGTTGACGAATCCCTTGCGCCTAGCTCGGACCACAACGGCATGGTATTCAATATCATCCTGGAAAAGTCTTCGGGAATCGCCATCAAGAGAACTACTCGCAGGTATCACACAAAAAAGGCAGACTGGGAGAAGTTCGGCACGCGCATGATCGGTGCGCTCCATGACCAACAAATTAGTCCCACTAACATTGCGAGTACGCAGGAGTTAGAGACAGTCATTGGAGCGTACACGAACATTATAAGTGATACCTGCGAGGATAGTATTCCCCACATTAAAAACAGGGATATTGTTACCATGCCGTGGTGGTCGGAGAAGCTCGCTGAGCTACGCAGGGCCGTCAACACCAAAAGGCGTCGGATCAGGAATGCATGCCCAGTCCGAAGAGAGGGGGTAGTTCTGCGATATCTAGAGCAAAAGGAGATGTATGAAAGTGAAGTAAAAAAGGCACAGGTCGAAAGCTGGAAGGCCTTCTGCGGAAAGCAGGACAGGGAGGGAGTATGGGAGGGGATATACAGAGTGCTAGGGAGGGCCACAGTGAGGGAAGAAGATCAGCCTCTTATTCACAATGGAACGCACCTGGATTCTTGGGGTTCAGCCAACCTCCTCGCTCAAACCTTCTACCCAGAAGATAGAGTCGAGGAGGATAACGAGGGGCATCGTCAAATAAGAAAAAAGGCAGCGGAGGTAGACGACGACGACGGCAGCGAGGGTCATCATGGTGATGACCCACCTTTTACTATGGACGAGTTGCACGATGCCCTTCAAAGGTTCAACCCCAAGAAAGCTCCGGGGGCGGATGGATTTACATCCGACATCTGCACTCACGCCGTCAACGCAAAGAGAATAGTCACTATGGTGTCCTTGGACATAGAGGGTGCCTTCGACAGCGCCTGGTGGCCGGCCATAAAAGTCCGACTGGCGGAGGAGGGGTGTCCTTCGAATTTGAGGCGGGTGGTCAGCAGCTACCTTAGTGAAAGGAAGGTAAGGGTAAGGTACGCGGGCGAGGAGTGCAGCCGTCCTACGGACAAAGGGTGCGTTCAAGGTTCGATCGGAGGTCCCTTACTGTGGAACTTACTTCTGAATCCGCTTTTGGATGGACTGGAGCGAAAGAAGACGTATGTTCAGGCGTTCGCGGACGATGTGGTGTTGGTGTTTGATGGTGATTCGGCACTGGACATAGAGACGCAGGCCAATGCCTCCCTCGCGTATGTGCGGGAGTGGGGTGTCGCGAATAAGTTAAAATTTGCACCGCACAAAACGAGCGCCATGCTCATAACTCGACGACTGAAGTACGATACTCCACGCCTGCACATGGGCGGGGTGGACATTGGCCTCTCAGAAGAAATCAAAATTCTTGGCCTTACCATTGACCACATGCTCACTTTTAACACACACATCAAAAACATCTGCAGAAAAGCGATCGGCATCTACCACAAGCTTGCGCGGATGGCCCGGATCAGCTGGGGGTTACACCCCGAGGTGATCCGGACGATCTACGTAGCTGCCGTGGAGCCGACGATACTGTACGCTGCCAGTGCTTGGCACACAACGGCGAACAAGCTTGGCGTCCAAAAACAGCTGAACGTGGTGCAGCGCGGTTTCGCCCAGAAATTGTGCAAGGCCTACCGGACGGTCTCCCTGAACTCGGCATTAGTCTTGTCTGGCCTGCTCCCTCTGGACCTCAGGATTCACGAGGTGGCCTCATTATATGAGGCCAAGAGAGGAGTGGTCCAGCCATGGCTTGGAGACTGGGAGGCCGAACGGATGGCCCGAGCAATCGAGGCACCTCACCCCGCTGTGCACACCGCTTTGGAGTTCAAGGACCTGGTAGACGAGGAACAAATTAACGAGTACATCCACTTGGATGTACGCATATTTACGGACGGGAGCAAGATTGAGGGCCGGGTCGGTGCAGCGTTATCATTTTGGAATAACGCGGCCGAAACCAAGGCCCTCAAGCTTGCTCTCGCGCCGCATTGCACCGTCTACCAGGCCGAGCTCCTGGCACTGTGCAGAGCGGCCAGTGAGATCCTCAGGCGTGGCGCTACCACGTTCGGCATCTTCTCTGATAGCAGAGCCGCACTCCTGACGGTAATTAACCGTCATGCCCTCCATCCCCTGGCGGTGGAAGCCCGAACCGCCATTCGACAAGGCATGGCCCAGGGTAAGGAAATCTCCTTATTCTGGGTCAAGGCCCACGCGGGGCTGGAGGGCAATGAGCGAGCCGACGTGCTCGCCAAGGAGGCGGCTCTGAAATTGAAGAAGGCACCGGACTACGGTTTGTACCCGGTTTCATTCATGAAGCGTGTTCTGCGTCAGCGCACGCTTCATGAGTGGAACGAGAGGTACAAAGAAGGTACGACCGCATCCGTCACCAAGCTTTTCCTCCCTTGTGCAGTGGAGGCGTATAGTATCGTCCGCAAGATGCCGGTCGCTGGCACCACTACACAACTGCTGACGGGGCACGGTGGGTTCGCAGAATACCTGCACCGTTTCAGGTGTAAGGCGAGCCCATCGTGCGCCTGCGACCCGGACGTACACGAGACAATTATACACCTGTTGCTCGAATGCCCAGTCCATGCAATAGACCGCTATAACTTTGAGAATAACAATAATATCACATTGAGCAGGGCAAACCTGCCCAAAATGTTAACAGATTTTAGAGACGAGTTTGTCAAGTATAGTGAGAATATAATAAACACTGCACACAAAAGAAACGGCGGCAATTAGCAATATGTGCCTGTATTATAACAATATTGGACAACATATATGCACAAGCAGAGGGTAAACATGTACTTACAATAAGAAAATATTAGTATGAAAAAATGTATGAATCAAGTTGATACTGCTCAAACGGTAAAACAAATAGAAATAAGCCTTTAGAAAGTAAAATGTGAAAAATTTATTGTTTAATTAGTGGTTAAATGGCTCAAACGGAGAAAACTATGTTAATTTTAAGAATATTGTTAGAATAAGATAAAATATGGAATGTAAAAGATTCAAATATTGTAAAAAACATTGTAAGAATTGAATGTAGAACGCTTAAGATAAAATAAGAGTAATTGTTTAAAATTGTTTAGAAATTAGAAAAACTGTAAAATTTTAAATTTGATATAATAAAGAAATAAAGCGCAATATCCTAACAATCCCCCCACACAATAGAGTGAAAGGTAGTATGAAAGTGCGAGAAGAATAAAAGAAGAAATGGAATGTTACTAGAGAATAAGAATGAAAGATGATTGAAATAAATACAAAACGACGTATTTGCGGGTGGCGCCACGGGGTGTGCGGCGCCGTGCGCTGGTTAATCACCATTTCCCAGTGCATGGCGTCCGCGCGCCCCGTGGCGTGGCCGGCAAATACGGGTGTAAGGGTAGTTAACGAGGAGTGAGCCCTGTGAGGGCTATCGTTTTAAATTAGGTAGTCTAGACAGATAATAGATATGTGTAGAATAGGCTTTGCCATTGGTAGAGGTGCGCAAAAAAAAAAAAAAAAAAAAAAAAAAAAAAAAAAAAAAAAAAAAAAAAAAAAAAAACCTAACCTCCAGTCGTATTTGGTCTCCCACGCTGACCGGATCATTTTCCACGTGGCTCGTCACGTAAAAAATCGTTAGAGTGGGTTTTTCTTGTGTTAGAAACAAGTGCTATACACCAAAAGTTGCGCATTCGCGAGGCGCACCCGCCTGTGTATCGCGTGTGAAGGGGACGTTACCCTATCAAAAGTTAATCAAGAAATAGTGATTTTTCCGTATGTGTTTTTGTGTTTTTTGTGAATAACTCAGTGAGTATTCTGTGTTCCGTCTTGGGAGAGGTGCCTACGTGTGCGCCCCAGCTGCCCGCATCTGCTGACACCTCTGCGTCGATCCTCGAGTGCGTGGTCTCTGAGATAAAGAGAGACTTTCTCTTTTGTCTCGAGCCACGCCCACCTGAATTTTCGTCGTAGAGAGCCGCAAAAAAGCAGGAAACAAGACCACATCACGTGCAGCACTTCCGCCGTGGCGGAATAATTTTAAGACCGATAGAACGTAAGTTATTTTTAAATAAAGGTTCAAACTTTGACCCCCTCGCACTCAGTTTTGGTGCAATTATAGAACATTTTGAAACTGCTTAAAGTTGCGCGCTTATCTACTGAAGAGATCCAGCGAGTTTCAACATTTTTGGACAATTTTTTGTGTGCGTAATAATTAAAAAACCATATTTTTTGTATTTTTTGAAATTTTGTGACTGAACTTAAATATTTTTTGTGCATTTTTATATGGCAATATAGCCCCACTTTTTACACTATTTTTAGCATTTTTTGTATATTTTTATCTCAAGCCAATCCTGAGATACCCAATTTTTATCTTTTTTCTTTAATAAATCGAAATTTAATAGTAAATATCAAAATATTTTTTCAAAATTGTCTTTAAATAGGGTAAGTCCATAAGACGAACCCAAAATCCGGCCCTCGTAGCTCTCTATTTAAGAAATATTTAATTTGGTCCCAATTTAAAATTTAGGTCCCAGAATTTGTAAGTCCGGTAACTCCGGATTGGGCTGAGATACAGAACTGCGGTTTTTTGTATTTTTTAGGACTTATTTAGCTCTATAGGGTGGGGTACTTTTGGTCCCAATTGGGACCAAAATTTATTTTAGGAAAACAGCGCCTGTGGCTGGGTGGGGGAGGTCTGGCTGGTGCAGGCAGTGAAAACCCGGCGCCTGTGCGACCTATAGTTCCGGAGTTATTAAAGTCTAAACTTGGACTTTGACAGCTGAGCGGCCATTTTGTAAAATTTCCATAGGTCATAGCTCCGGAGCCGGCGGTCGTACGGGCAAGCCGATTTCGCTTTCGGCATCAGGGGGGCCCTCTTCATCCGACCGTGCGCCTTTGGGTCCAATTTGGACCCAAAAAATCTCGTTCTCAAATTTTGCCTGGGGCCTATAGTGGGAGCTGATCCGGTCACAATAGTGAAAACGCGGTGTTCCTGCGACCATCGGCCTAGGAGATACGGCCAGTCAAACTTTACTTTTGACAGCTCGGCGGCCATTTTGGATTTTTTACAACTCTGATATCTCCCTAACCGAGGGTCGCAGAAAGGTGGGAATTCCTTTGTGGGAATTGTCTGGGGGTCTTCTACCCAATAGTAGGCATAGGGAGGACTGATTCGATAGAATCTGGGTCCAAAATTTGGTCCCAGAATATACCGAAACACGTCCGGTGAAGCGGTAGGTCTTGCCGGGCCCTTCACAGCGAGCCCTCTCTCGACGGGCTAGGACCACTGGTCTCGGAGATACGTCACTGGGACTTTTTTGGGACCATCGGGGACCAAAAGTTGGACCAGCCCGTATAGCCGAACCAGAGGGAGCAGCATAGCCGAGTGAGGTATTGTTGAAACGGGCTCGGGGAGCTCTATCGTTTGGGGGGGTAGTAGAGTCGGTAAGACGACTCTACCTAGAGTTGATCTTGTTTTTTGGGACTTTTAATAATTCATTTGATTTGGGACATATTATCAGACTAAGGAGACCTCCCGCATCCTATTAGTTAGTACAAATACAACTTAGACTAAGATTTTATACATATTTTAACTAATTTAAGATAATTTTAAGACACTTTAAGCCCTTATTGGCCTAGTTTTAAGACTTGTAGCTGTGCTACTAGCTTATACGACCCAGGATACAACATCCTGGTTGACTTCAGGTCTCTACATAGAGCCAATTTATTTTGTTCTATTTTTTGTTTGTTTTGTTTTGCTTTACAACAAGAGTAATAGTTACTTACCACAGCAGACTAGAGTTGACCAAAGGGGGGGACACGCCTCAAATTAGGTGCTCCCTTTGTTTCTTCCACCGTACAACCAATAATAACCGGACCTGAAAAGGAAAATAATTATTAATACCGGGCATTCAGCTAACACACGCACATATACACACACACACACACACACACGCACTCGCACACAGACATACACACACAAGCACCCACACACACACACACACACACACACTAACACACACATAAATACACACACACGCACACACACATACACACACACACACTCACACACCACATAGTCCGGGTCGAGCACACACTCTACGGACTCACACTACCCAGGGTACCCTTTACATACCCTGAGTAAACAGAATACTTACTACTGGTACCTCTACATACCAGAAGGACAGCGCAATGAACCCTGTAAGAACTCCACCGGCCAAGGCAAAGCAGGGAGTAGAGCCTATTGCGACCCCAGAATCATCACCAAAAACACCGCCGAAAACAATTACGAAAGTGGCCGCCATTCGTAAGAGTTGGGAGAATGCTGGCAGCAGTGCCAACACTACTTTGCTTCCGCGGAGAGCCGTCCGAATGGACATCGTGGACCCGGAAGCAAAAATACCGAAAAAACCGACCTTGGCACGAACTCCACCAAAAACGAGAGTTAGGACGGCCAGAGCCAAGGCCACTGCAACTGCGGCTGGCCCCACAAGCACCAACACCATCACGACCGCAACCGCTACTACCGCGACTACCATCAACGCGACCTCTAGCCCCGCAACTACCACCACCGCGGCCCCCACCATAACCACAACGGCGACTACCACCATTATCGCCGCCCCACTATCACCCCAACGCTCTCCGAGTAAAAACTTAACGGAGTACATACCACCAGCAACCACCCCAGAGCCGCCCGGCCCACACAACAGAATCACCAGGGCGAGGAATTTGATGATACATGGCAAAGCCTGCATCATGAAGTCGGGTAATATAAAAACAGAGTGTAAGTGGGGAGCAATAGGGGCACTGGAGGCCCTCTATGACGTCGTTAAAGAGGGGGAACAATATGAGGCCACCGAGATGGTGATCACAAAAGGTGAACAACCAAACGGCCAATCAGCGGAAAACGAAAAACTTTTCAAACATCTAAAAAAGATGGAAGACAGGCTAAAGGCTCAAATGGTAGATAACCAAAAACTATTAAAAGAGAATGATAGAAGAATAAGAGAAGGGAATGCAGTTATGACGGAGATGAAAGAGAGATTAGAATGTATGGATATGCGTGAAAGAGAAAGAGTGACAGAGGAGCGAAAGACTTACGCGGGTGTAGTGGCGAGCCGGAAGGTCCACCAGATTCCGGAGAGAACCGCACTGCACTCGGTGGTCATAACCTCAAAGGATGACCAGGAGACGGGAGAGCAAGTGATGGAGAGATTGAGGAAGGCTGCGAATGAAGATGAAGGATGGGTGAGGGTAGAGAAGGTGAGAAAGGCGAAGGATAAGAGAGTTATAATAGGGTATAGAACGGAAGAGGACAGGAAGAGGGCAGCGAAGCGACTCGGCGAGAGGGAGAAAGGCCTCTGCGTCGAAGAGATAAAAAATAGAGATCCCCTGCTGGTATTGTACGGGGTCCTAAAGGTGCACAACGATGATCAGTTGTTAAAAACGATCAGGACCCGAAATCGGGAGATTTTTAGGGGACTCGATCAACACCAAGATAGGATATCTGTGCAATACCGGAGGAACGCGCGCAACCCGTTGACGTGCCATGTGGTGCTTAGGGTCTCCCCGGCGGTGTGGTCCCGTGTCCTGGACATAGGGAGGTTGCACATTGACCTGCAGCCTGTCAGGGTTGCGGATCAATCTCCGTTAGTGCAATGCTCCCTGTGCCTTGGATACGGGCACAGTAGGAAATATTGCAAGGGCACCGAACCCACATGCAGCCACTGCGGCGGCCTTCACTTGAGGGCCAAGTGCCCAGAGCTGCAGGTGGGAACGGAGCCATCCTGCTGCAACTGCCGTAGGGAGGGGCTAAGCAACACACGGCACAGCGCAATGTTCGCTTCCTGCCCAGTTAGAATGAGATGGGATGAGTTAGCACGGGCAACCACCCAGTACTGCTAAGGGCGTCCCGGGCATCACCACCCCATACAGAGTCGTGCAGGCAAACCTGATGAAGAAACAGGTGGCAACCCAGGACTTTCTGCTCGAGGCCTCCAGGCGTAAGGCCTCCATAGCACTCGTACAGGAGCCTTACGTGGGCAATGGGAAGAGGATGAGGGGATACCAGGGCGTCAGGGTCTTCCAGAACGCTGGACAAGGAGATGGGACTGCAAAGGCGGCCATCGTCGTGTTTGACTCGGCGTTGGACGTCATTCAGTACCCGCAACTCACTACCGACAACGTTATGGTAGTGGGGATCCGGACCAGCGCCTGGACGATCACGCTGGTATCCTTTTACTTCGAACCATCCGAACCCATCGAGCCGTACCTGGAGACCTTGGGTAGAGTAGTCCGTACGTTGGGACCACGGTCTGTCATCTTCGGAGGGGATGCCAACGCGAAGAGTGCCTGGTGGGGTGGCACGACAGAATGTCCCAGGGGCGTCATACTGGGTGCAGCCCTAGATGAATGGGGCCTCCATGTCCTGAACAGTGGAGACATTCCGACTTTCGACACTGTGAGAGGTGTAACGAGATATCGCAGCTACGTGGACATCACGGTATGCAGTAGTGACATGCTTCCTCGAGTCGACGGCTGGAGGGTTGACGAATCCCTTGCGCCTAGCTCGGACCACAACGGCATGGTATTCAATATCATCCTGGAAAAGTCTTCGGGAATCGCCATCAAGAGAACTACTCGCAGGTATCACACAAAAAAGGCAGACTGGGAGAAGTTCGGCACGCGCATGATCGGTGCGCTCCATGACCAACAAATTAGTCCCACTAACATTGCGAGTACGCAGGAGTTAGAGACAGTCATTGGAGCGTACACGAACATTATAAGTGATACCTGCGAGGATAGTATTCCCCACATTAAAAACAGGGATATTGTTACCATGCCGTGGTGGTCGGAGAAGCTCGCTGAGCTACGCAGGGCCGTCAACACCAAAAGGCGTCGGATCAGGAATGCATGCCCGGTCCGAAGAGAGGGAGTAGTTCTGCGATATCTAGAGCAAAAGGAGATGTATGAAAGTGAAGTAAAAAAGGCACAGGTCGAGAGTTGGAAGGCCTTCTGCGGAAAGCAGGACAGGGAGGGAGTATGGGAGGGGATATATCGAGTGCTAGGAAGGGCCACAGTGAGGGAAGAAGATCAGCCTCTTATTCAAAATGGAAACCACCTGGATTCTTGGGGTTCAGCCAACCTCCTCGCTCAAACCTTCTACCCAGAAGATAGAGTCGAGGAGGATAACGAGGAGCATCGTGCCATTAGAAAAAAGGCAGCAGAGATGGATGACGACGACAGCGGCGAGGGTCATCATGGAGATGACCCACCTTTTACTCTCGAGGAATTGCACGATGCTCTTCATAGGTTCAACCCCAAGAAAGCTCCGGGGGCGGATGGATTTACATCCGACATCTGCACTCACGCTGTCAGGGCCGACCCCTTATACTTCCTCAAGCTGCTTAATCAGTGCCTCCGGCACGGCTACTTTCCTAAAATATGGAAGGAAGCCGTGGTGGTGGTGCTGAAGAAGCCCGGAAAGGACTCGTACACAGTTCCCAAGTCGTACAGACCAATCGGCCTGTTACCCGTCTTGGGAAAGGTGTACGAGAGGATGCTGGTCACCCGGATCAAGTTCCATCTTTTACCAAGGATGAATCCTCGCCAGTACGGCTTTATGCCCCAGAAGAGCACCGAAGACGCCCTCTATGACCTCATGGGGCACATAGTGACTAAGCTCGACGCAAAGAGAATAGTCACTATGGTGTCCTTGGACATAGAGGGTGCCTTCGACAGCGCCTGGTGGCCGGCCATAAAAGTCCGACTGGCGGAGGAAGGGTGTCCTTCGAACTTGAGGCGGGTGGTCAGCAGCTACCTTAGTGAAAGGAAGGTAAGGGTAAGGTACGCGGGCGAGGAGTGCAGCCGCTCTACGGACAAAGGGTGCGTTCAAGGTTCGATCGGAGGCCCCTTACTGTGGAACTTACTTCTGAATCCGCTTTTGGATGGACTGGAGCGAAAGATGACGTATGTCCAGGCATTCGCGGACGATGTGGTGTTGGTGTTTGATGGCGACTCGGCACTGGAGATTGAGACGCAGGCCAATGCCTCCCTCGCGTATGTGCGGGAGTGGGGTATCAAGAATAAACTTAAGTTCGCACCACACAAAACGAGCGCCATGCTCATTACTCGGCGACTCAGATACGATACCCCACGCCTGCACATGGGCGGGGTGGACATTGGCCTCTCGGAGGAAATAAAGGTTCTAGGCCTCACCATTGACCACATGCTCACATTTAACACTCACATCAAAAACATCTGTAGAAAAGCGATCGGCATCTACCACAAGCTTGCGCGGATGGCCCGGATCAGCTGGGGTTTACACCCCGAGGTGATCCGGACGATCTACGTAGCTGCCGTGGAGCCGACGATATTGTACGCCGCCAGTGCTTGGCACACAACGGCGAATAAGCTTGGCGTCCGAAAGCAGCTGGACGTGGTGCAGCGCGGTTTCGCCCAAAAATTGTGTAAGGCCTACCGGACAGTCTCCTTGAACTCGGCACTGGTCTTGTCTGGCCTGCTCCCTCTGGACCTCAGAATTCGTGAGGTGGCCTCATTATATGAGGCCAAGAGAGGAGTGGACCAGCCATGGCTTGGGGACTGGGAGGCTGAACGGATGGCCCGAGCAATCGAGGCTCCTCACCCCGCTGTGCACACCGCCCTGGAGTTTACGGACCTGGTAGACGAGGAACAAGTCAATCAATTCACCCATTTGGAGGTGCGTATATTTACGGACGGGAGCAAGATTGAGGGCCGGGTCGGTGCGGCGTTATCATTTTGGAATAACGCGGCCGAAACCAAGGCCCTCAAGCTTGCTCTCGCGCCGCATTGCACCGTCTACCAGGCCGAGCTCCTGGCACTGTGCAGAGCGGCCAGTGAGATCCTCAGGCGTGGCGCTACCACGTTCGGCATCTTCTCTGATAGCAGAGCCGCACTCCTGACGGTAATTAACCGTCATGCCCTCCATCCCCTGGCGGTGGAAGCCCGAACCGCCATTCGACAAGGCATGGCCCAGGGTAAGGAAATTTCCTTATTCTGGGTCAAGGCCCACGCGGGGCTGGAGGGCAATGAGCGAGCCGACGTGCTCGCCAAGGAGGCGGCTCTGAAATTGAAGAAGGCACCGGACTACGGTTTGTACCCGGTTTCATTCATGAAGCGTGTTCTGCGTCAGCGCACGCTTCATGAGTGGAACGAGAGGTACAAAGAAGGTACGACCGCCTCCGTCACCAAGCTTTTCCTCCCTTGTGCAGTGGAGGCGTATAGTATCGTCCGCAAGATGCCGGTCGCTGGCACCACTACACAACTGCTGACGGGGCACGGTGGGTTCGCAGAATACCTGCACCGTTTCAGGTGTAAGGCGAGCCCATCGTGCGCCTGCGACCCGGACGTACACGAGACAATTATACACTTGCTGCTCGAATGCCCAGTCCATGCAATCGACCGCTACAACTTTGAAATTAGGAGCAATATAACGTTGAGCAGGGAAAACTTGCCCGTAATGTTAAAAAAGTATAGAGAAGAGTTTATTAAATACAGCGATAGAATTATAAGCATAGTGCACAAAAGGAATGGCGGCAAATGAGCAATATGTCTCAATATTATGATAATATTGCACTACATATTGTGCACAAATAGACAGTAAAATCTATGTATTTAAAATAAGAAAAATAGAGATAAAATGTATAAATTTAAGTTTAAACTGCCCAAACGGTAAAATAACTCTGTAAAAATACTACAGTGATGCTAGAATATAAAAACTGTGTAGATTATTAAAGTAAGTAGTCTAAGAATATTGAGAACAAATAAGGAAGTAAACTGTTAATATATAAGTAAACACCATTGTTAAAATTAAAAACTGTTAGACTTAAGAAATGTAAAATAGAGATAAGAAAAGTGTAAAGGTTAAAATTATTATTTATTAATAAAGAAATAAAAGCGCAGTACCCCAAATAATCCCAACATAAAAGAGTGAAAGGTAGTATGGAAGTGCGAGAGGAATAAAAGAAGAAATGGCATGGTACTAGGGGACAGGAATGAAAGTTGATTAGAATAAGAATAGTTAAAAAAGGAAGGGACCCTGTGAGGGTTATCGTTCATTAGTTAGACTAGTTAAAAACAAGTGTTGTCAAATAGGCTCTGCCATAGGTAGAGGTGCGCATAAAAAAAAAAAAAAAAAAAAAAAAAAACCTAACCTAACCTAACCTGAATGGCACCAAGCCAGGAGTCGTCGGATGACGAGGTCATCTCGCCCGTTTCTGGCGCCGAGCTGGGGGTAGCGGTTCTAAAACTTAAGCTGAGGAACCGCGCCCCTGGTCCCGATGGCGTCCCAGGGCGGGTCGTCGGCCTCGTCATGCCGGAGTTTGAAGAGGAGACGCTGTCCCTCATGTCGGAGTGTGTGGCGTCCGGAAGAGTCCCGCGACGCTGGAAGACGGGGAAGCTCGTGCTGCTTCGTAAGCACGGGCGTCCCCCGGAGTCGCCGTCGGCCTACCGCCCCATCGTTCTCCTCGACGAGACGTGCAAGCTTTTCGAGCGGGTGCTCGCTGCACGTCTCGTCGGACATTTGGAGGGGGCGGGGCCGAACTTGTCGGATAGCCAGTTCGGCTTCCGTCGCGGGAGGTCCACCCTGGACGCCGTATCCCGGCTTAGGGGCAGCGTCGAGGATGCTACTGGCCGGGGGGAGGTGGTGTTGGCTGTGTCGCTCGACATAGCCAATGCCTTCAACACCCTCCCCTGGCCTACTATCGCCGAAGCGCTGAGGTACCACAATGTCCCGTGGTACCTCAGGCGCGTCCTTGCGGACTACTTTGTCGACCGGGCCATCATCTTTCCGGCCCGGTCGGCCGTAGTCCGCAGGGAAATGTCTTGTGGCGTTCCACAGGGGTCGGTGCTGGGCCCGCTCCTGTGGAACATTGGTTTCGATTGGGTCCTGCGCGGTGCTACTCTTCGGGGAGTCGGCGTACTATGTTACGCCGACGATACCCTAGTCACCGCGCGAGGACCCACTTTCCGTGACGCTGCCGTGCTCGCCACTGCGGGCACGGCACAGGTCGTCAGTCGCATCAGGGCGCTCGGCCTCAAGGTGGCCCTCGAAAAATCCGAGGCCCTCTTCTTCCATGGGCCTCGGATGAGACCCCCTCGGGATGCCCAAATTGTGGTGGGTGGCACCTCCATCGCTGTCGGGAGGACCCTTAAATATCTGGGTCTCTTGCTCGACAGCCGGTGGGGGTTCGTCGAGCATTTCCGGCAGCTTTCACCAAAGTTGGTGACGTTTGCCGGGATGCTCGGTAGGCTGCTCCCCAATAAAGGGGGACCGGGAAGTGCATGCCGCCGTCTCTACGAGGGTGTGGTACGCTCCAAGGCGCTCTATGGGGCGCCTATTTGGGCGGATGCCCTCAGCGCCGCGAACATGGTCCAGCTGCGACGACCGCAGCGGATCACGGCGCAGAGGGCTGCACGGGCGTACCGCACCGTGTCTTTCGAGGCGGCGTGCCTGTTGGCACAAAGTCCCCCTTGGGATCTCGAAGCAGGGGTCCTTAAGAGGGTCTACGAGGAGGGCGCCATGGTGCGACAACAAGGAGGTCGCCCGTTGCCGGAGCAGGTCAATCGCTGGAGACAGGAGGCTCGCGACGATCTGTTCCGGCAATGGGCCCTGAGATGTGCGGCTCCGACCGCGAGCCGAGTGCTCGTGGGGGCCATCGGTCCCGTGCTCCGCCAGTGGGTGGAGCATGCGCAGGGGGCTCCGACCTACTTCCTCACCCAACTTCTCACAGGTCATGGCTGTTTTGCCAAATTCCTGTGGGAAGTGGTGGGGATCCTGTCGGAGCCCGTTTGTCATCACTGCGCAGGCGGCGCCGTAGATACGGCGCAGCACACGCTCGCTGTGTGCGCCGCCTGGGACACGCAGAGGTTGGCCCTCACGGGCATCATCGGCAGTGTAGGTTCGCTGCCGGCCGTCATTCTCTCTATGGCCGGCAGCGAAGAATGTTGGGCCGCCGTCGCCTCCTTCGCTCGGGAGGTGATGGCGGCAAAGAGAGAGGCCCTGCGGGAACGGGAGCGTGCAGGCCGCACGCTTCCGCCCCGCCGGGCACCAGTCAGGGGGCGACGGCGTATTGCATACGCCCAAGCCCCCGACTGATAGGGCCGTGGGCGGTGGGTCGGGGGGCCCACCGCTCACGCGAAAGGCCCTGAGGAGTCCGACGCCCCTTATGTGTTTCGGGGGCGTCGCTTCTGTTGATTGGGGGGGGTTAGGCCCCCCGTGTTGAGCTCGAAAGAGCGCCCCTTTTCCGGGCCGCCGTTGCTTAACAGTTTCTGTCTATCCGGCGGCCCGGCTAAGGCGAAGGAGAAACACCGTGGATAGGTTTTAGTGGGTAGTCCGGCCCGTTTTCCATCCTAGGGCCGGGAGTCCCACACGAAGCCGTCTCGCTCCCCCCCGCAGCGAGACGGTGAAGTGCGTAAATGCATCACCGACCACGTAAAAAAAAAAAAAAAAAAAACCTAACCAGTCGTGGGGTGCGGTCGGATAACGGGGTGCGGTCGGATAACCTCCACGTTGGCTTAGCCCTGCTTCTTGTCCTTTCTATTTCGGTGGGGGGAACGGAAGCCGGGACGCTGGTGCACCCTGGACAATGGTAATTGGTGTCCTCCTCGGAGGATTCTGGTAGCGATTGACCAAGTCCGACAAGCCCTTTTCAGGGCTAGCTGACCCCACGAGGGGGGTCGTGGTATGGCGGGCCTGCAAGGCCCGCGGCGTCGTTGTTGTTTTCTTTGTTCTTCTTTTCTCCTTGTTTATTCTTTCATCTTTCGTTTCTTGTCTTTGTTCTTCTATCTTATCTGTCGCGGCAACGGCGCGCTGTTTGTCAGCTCCTTTTGGAGCTATGGTGGGGTCGTTCTCGGCCTCACCTGAGCTGAGCCTTAACAGGCAAGGGGACGGACGTGACCGAAAGGTCGCATCGGGGAGGCCTGACCAGCCTCTCGTAGCCGGCCACGTTGCGTCGTGCAACGACCCCTGTCTCACGGTCTACAGGGTACGTGCGGCGCAACGTGACCGAAGGCGGCTTGCCTTAACTGGCTGGCCTGAGGGTGATACCCGATACAAAAATCCGTGAAGGAAAGCACGTTAAAACCCTGCGGATACTTGGCGACCTCCGCATGTAATAGCCCGCTCCCCGGAATGAGCGTCACCCGGGGAGTGCTTGTAGATCGTCTCATACTCGTGGGAACAATATGAATAAAATTAAAAAATCAATATACGAAGAGGAGGAGAAATCCGAAGATCCCGGTCCCGACACTGTCCTTCTCAGGACGGGGTCGGGCCAACCCGACGACCATATGCTGTCCCAAAGGACTACGACGCAAGATGATTTGTTTGAAAACGCCAGGTCCCGAAGTGAACTTCGGGGCCTGTTCCTCAAGGAGCCACGCGTCAGTCTTTCTCGTTGCAGCGTGACGCCAACGCCTTCAACTATGGAGACGGCGGACTGTTCAGACGCCGATAGTGAAGCAACAATGGTGGAAGTGAGTTCGCGATCGGCGTCCCCCTTTCCACTGACCTCTCGATTCTTCCGCAGGCGGAAGACGGCTGCGGGGTCTGTTACATTCAGCGACGATGAAGAGGAGATGCGCTTTTTGAGCGACTCCTCTTTGTCTGGTACTAGCAGACCCGGCTCAGCCGCCAAGAGGGGCCGTGGACGCCCCCCCTATTCTACGGGCATTTCCGTCGGCCTAGCGGAAGCCAAGGCCAAGCTTGCTGCGTCGCAGGAGCGCACTCTTGAGAAGGAAGTGCAAGCCTCCTTCCTCAAGGGTGTCCCCACGTCAACGGGGCCACCAATAGAGGAGAAACTAGTGAAGCCGGTTACGGCCCAGACTTCTGAGGAGCTAACTGGGGGTATTGAGGAGGCGGTGGCGGTGATTAACACTGTCGCCGTCAAATCGAATAAAATAAAAGGCCAACTCGTGAGGGACCTCAGGGAAGCCGCAAGTACCATTATAAAGAGTGTGCGAGAGTTGAAATCTCGCACGGAGACGGAGGAGGTGGTGCTCCTCAACGTAGAATTAATAGCCCTAAGGGCGGAGATGGAGGGCCTAAAACAGGTAGCGGCCTCTTTCGCCCCGGCGATGACGCGCGATGAGATCGGCTTCATGATCGACGCGCGCCTCGCCGGGGTGGTGGACCGCCTGCCTCCTGAGGTGCCAATACGCCCTCCATTGGCTGCGGATGCGCGGAACGCTGCGCGCGCCTTGCGTTCCGCTGCTGCCAGCTCCGCTGGTTCGGCCTCTACTCGGAGAACCAAGGGTCCTCCGCCTTCGGCCTCGGGTCCAGAGGCTCCCGTCGCCTCCATACCGGTCCCTACCGTGCTCCCTTCCACTGTCCCCTCTACATCGGCTTCAGGCGTGGTCGTCGAAGAGGGCAAAAGGAGGAGGGCCAAGAAGACGAGCGCTGCGGCAGCGGAAGCCGCAGCTGCTCGGCAGGTGCGCCCACCGCCCACTGTTGCTGCTCCCCAGCCACTTGCTGAGGGGTGGAACGTAGTGGCGGCGCGCCCTGCGAAGAAGAAGGCCGCTGCGGCTCCAGCGTCAGCACCGGCCAAAACTAAGAAGAAGAAGGGCTCCAAAAAGCCCCGCACTACGCGCACTGCTGCAGTGACTATTACGCTGCAGCAGGGCGCGAAGGAGTCGGGAGCCACTTACGCGGCCGTGCTTACCCAGGCTGAAGAGCAAATTGACCTGAAGAGCCTGGGCATAGACGGTCTGCGTTTCCGCGCCGCCGTCACCGGAGGAAAGATCCTCGAGGTGAGTGGCGCGGACAAAGATGCCAAGGCGGATGCCCTGGCCGATAAGCTGCGGTCGGTGCTGGGCGAAGTGGTTCGGGTCGCCAGACCTGAGAAATGCGCTGAGTTGCGCATCTCAGGCCTTGGTGACACCGCCACTCAAGATAGCATCGCGAAGATGGTGGCTGACGTTGGTGGTTGCGGTGTCAGCCACGTAAAGGTGGGCGAAATTCGCTGCCCACCCGGTCGAACGGGCACGTGCTGGCTCAGGTGTCCTGTCGCGGCGGCCAGAAAGTTAGTGGATGGCCGTCGCCTCGTCATCGGGTGGACCCTTGTTCGGGCCTCCCTCCTCGAGTCCCGAGTCCAGCGGTGCTTCCGCTGCTTGGACTCGGGGCATGTCGGAGCACAGTGCACCTGCGAAGTTGATCGCAGTGCAATGTGCTTCCGGTGTGGGCAACCGGGCCACAAGGCGGCCGGTTGCTCTTTGGAGCCCCGGTGCCCCGTCTGTTCCACGGATGGTGCACCAGCTGCCCACCGTCTGGGCACTAGGAAGTGTGACGTCGCCGCCCAAAAGCGGGGACGTCGTGGCGGCAGAAGACGTGGTGTCGTTTCCACCACTCAGTCTTCGCCGCCAACGGAGGAGAGGATGGACACCGCTCAATCATAAATGGCCATCTCACTACTGCAGGCCAACGCCGGCCACTGTCTCGCGGCTCAGGATCTCCTGATGCAGTCCATAGTACAGTGGCAGGCGACCGTCGCCGTCGTCAGCGAACCGTATTTGGTCCGTGATCGTGACGACTGGGCTGGCGACTGCGACGGCCTAGTGGCCATAGTCGCCCGTCAGGGTGCGGTCGGCGCGTCCCCCTTCAGCAGAGTGCTGAGGGGGCGTGGTTGTGTTTTGGCCCTGATGGGCGGCTTCGCAGTAGTTGGGGTGTACATTTCCCCCAGTAGGAGTCTCGCCGAGTTCGAACTGTTGCTCGCCGAAGTTGAGGCCCTGCTCGCGGATGTACGCCCCACCCCTGCATTGGTCGTCGGGGATTTCAACGCCAAGTCAACAGCTTGGGGTTCCCCGGCGACTACTGCAAAGGGGGAGTTTCTAGAGGATTGGGCGGTGTCCACCGGCTTGGTGCTGTTGAACAGGGGGGCGGTCCACACCTGTGTGCGGCCCCAGGGTAGTTCCATCGTAGATTTATCGTTTGCCAGTTCTGCCCTGGTAGACCGTATACGGGGGTGGAGAGTGATGGAGGGGGTGGAGACCCTGTCGGACCATCGTTACATTTGGTTCGACGTTGTCGCCGCTCCCTCGGCCACCCCCGCGGTGACTGATCGCCCCCTTGTAGGGGAGGGACCCCGGTGGCGGCTGAACACGCTGGACCGGGAGCTGGCCAGAGAGGCGGCAATTGTCGAGCGCTGGGCCGCTCCTAATGTCAACGGTCTGGACGTAGACGCGAGGGCGGAGAATCTCGCCGGTGCGATGGCTCGCGTCTGCGACGCGGCGATGCAGAGGGCAAGGCCGGTACCCCCGCGAAGGCAGGTGTACTGGTGGCGGCCTCACCTCGCTGAGATGCGAAAAACCTGTCACGCAGCTCAGCGACGGTATACCCGCAGTCGCGGGAGGCGCCGGAGAGACCTTGCCCAGGAGGAGATTTTGCTCGCCGCGTACCGGGCCGCTCGGGCGGCCTTTAGCTCGGCAATTCGAGCCGCCAAGAACGCGGCCTGGAACGAGGGGCTCGAGAGTTTAAATGGGGATCCATGGGGGCACATTTACAAGGTTGTGAGCCAGAAGCTCAAGCCTTGGGCGCCCCCTCTCACCACCTCTCTCGAGCCCCAATTTGTAGACGAAGTGGTCAGCTCCCTCTTCCCTGCGCGGGAAGAGTGGGTCCCTCCCCGTATGGCACCAAGCCGGGAAGTGCCGGATGACGAGGCCGTCCCGCCCGTATCCGACGTCGAACTGGGGGTGGCGGTCCTAAAGTTAAAACTCAGGAATCGCGCCCCTGGTCCCGATGGCGTCCCTGGGCGAGTCGTCGGCCTCGTCATGCCGGAAATTGAAGAAGAGTCGCTGTCCCTTATGTCGGACTGTTTGGCGTCTGGAAGGGTCCCGCGACGATGGAAAACGGGGAAGCTCGTGCTGCTTCGTAAGCACGGGCGTCCCCCGGAGTCGCCGTCGGCCTACCGCCCCATCGTTCTGCTCGACGAGATGTGCAAGCTCTTCGAGCGGGTGCTCGCTGCGCGTCTCGTCGAGCATCTGGAGGGGGCTGGGCCGAATTTGAGTAGTGGCCAGTACGGCTTTCGTCGCGGGAGGTCCACCCTGGACGCCGTGTCCCGACTCAGGGACAGCGTCGACGATGCCGTTGGCCAGGGGCAGGTGGTGTTGGCTGTGTCGCTCGACATAGCCAATGCCTTCAACACCCTCCCCTGGCCAACAATTGCCGAAGCGCTGAGGTACCACAACGTACCGTGGTACCTCAGGCGCGTCCTTGCGGACTACTTCGTCGACCGGGCCATCACTTACCCGGCTCGGTCGGCCGTTGTCCGCAGGGAAATGTCGTGTGGTGTTCCACAGGGGTCGGTGCTGGGTCCGCTCCTGTGGAACGTAGGCTATGATTGGGTCCTGCGCGGTGCCACTCTTCAGGGCGTCGGCGTACTCTGTTACGCCGACGATACCCTTGTCACCGCGCGAGGACCCACTTTCCGAGACGCTGCCGTGCTTGCCACAGCAGGCACGGCCCAGGTCGTCAGTCGCATCAGGGCGCTCGGCCTCAGGGTGGCCCTCGAAAAGTCCGAGGCCATCTTTTTCCATGGGCCTCGGATGAGACCCCCTCGGGATGCCCAAATTGTGGTGGGTGGCACCTCCATCGTTGTCGGGAAGACCCTTAAATATCTGGGTCTCTTGCTCGACAGCCGGTGGGGGTTCATCGAGCATTTCCGGCGGCTGTCACCAAAGCTGGTGACGTTTGCCGGGATGCTCAGTAGGCTGCTCCCCAATAAAGGGGGACCGGGAAGTGCTTGCCGCCGCCTCTACGAGGGTGTGGTGCGCTCCAAGGCGCTCTACGGAGCGCCTATTTGGGCGGATGCCCTTGGCGCCGCGAACGTGGTCCAGCTGCGACGACCGCAGCGGATCGCGGCGCAGAGGGCTGCACGGGCGTACCGCACCGTGTCTTTTGAGGCGGCGTGCCTGTTGGCACGAAGTCCCCCGTGGGATCTCGAAGCAGGGGTCCTCAAGAGGGTCTACGAGGAGGGCGCCCTGGTGCGACAAGTAGGAGGTCGCCCGTTGCCGGAGCAGGTCGATCGCTGGAGACAGGAGGCTCGCGACGATCTGTTCCGGCAATGGGCCTTGAGATGTGCGGCTCCGACCGCGAGCCGGGTGCTCGTGGGGGCCATCGGTCCCGTGCTCCGCCAGTGGGTGGAGCATGCGCAGGGGGCTCCGACCTACTTCCTCACCCAACTTCTCACGGGTCATGGCTGTTTTGCCAAATTCCTGTGGGAAGTGGTGGGGATCCTGTCGGAGCCCGTTTGTCATCACTGCGCAGGCGGCGCCGTAGATACGGCGGAGCATACGCTCGCTGTGTGCGCCGCCTGGGACACGCAGAGGTTGGCCCTCACGGGCGTTATCGGCAGTATAGGTTCGCTGCCGGTCGTCATTCTTTCTATGGCCGGCAGCGAAGAATGTTGGGCCGCCGTCGCCTCCTTCGCTCGGGAGGTGATGGCGGCAAAGAGAGAGGCCCTACGGGAACGGGAGCGTGCAGGCCGCACGCTTCCGCCCCGCCGGGCACCAGTCAGGGGGCGACGGCGTATTGCATACGCCCAAGCCCCCGACTGATAGGGCCGTGGGCGGTGGGTCGGGGGGCCCACCGCTCACGCGAAAGGTCCTGAGGAGTCCGACGCCCCTTATGTGTTTCGGGGGCATCGCTTCTATGTTGATTGGGGGGGGTTTAGGCCCCCCGTGTTGAGCTCGAAAGAGCGCCCCTTTGCCGGGCCGCCGTTGCTTAACAGTTTCTGTCTATCCGGCGGCCCGGCTAAGGCGAAGGAGAAACACCGTGGATAGGTTTTAGTGGGTAGTCCGGCCCGTTTTCCATCCTAGGGCCGGGAGTCCCACACGAAGCCGTCTCGCTTCCCCCCGCAGCGAGACGGTGAAGTGCGTAAAAGCATCACCGACCACGTAAAAAAAAAAAAAAAAACCTAACCAGTCGTATTTGGTCTCCCACGCTGACCGGATCAGTTTCCACGTGGCTCCGCACTAAAAAATTTGTTTTTGTGGGTTTTTTTCGCGCTAGCAACCTGAGTAAGGTACCAAAAGTTGCGCATTCGCGAGGCGCATCCGCCGATACATCGCGAGTGAAGGTGACGATAGCCAGTGAAAAGTTATCGAAGAGAAAGTGATTTTTTCGGTTGTGTTTTTATGTTTTTGGTGAATAACTCTGTGCATATCGTGAGTTCCGTCCTGGAGAGAGTGCCTCCGGGTGCGCCCTGGCTGCCCGCACCAGCTGCCACCTTCACTTCGATCCTCGAGCGCACGGTTACGGAGTAAAAGAGGAACTTTCTCTTTTGCTTCGGGCCACGCCCAGCTGAAATCTCGTCGGATCGCGCTGAAAAATTGCAGCTATCAGGACCTCATCACGTGTGGTGCTTTCGCCGTGGCGGAATAATTTTAAGACCTATAACGAGTGAGTTATTTTTAATTAAAGTTACAAACTTTGAAGCTCTACAACGCAGTTTTGGTGCAACTATAGAACAATTTTCAACTGCTAGTAGTTGCGCGCTCATCAGTTGAAGAGACCCTGAAAGTTTCAAGAATTTTGGACAATTTTTAGACACTTTTAAAATTAGAAAACCAAGTTTTTTGTATTTTTTGTAATATTCTATCCAAATTTTAATATTTTTTGTGTTTTATTATTCCATGTTTTAGATCTGTATTATATAGTAATTATCATATTTTTTGTGTATTTTTAGCCCCTGACGTTCCGGAGATATTGAGTTTTATGTGTTTTTCTCTTATATATTCTAAATTAATTATTTAAAATACTTTTTGACCTTAAATTCACCTTTAGAACCCCTATTAGACCATTATCGAACCCAAACCTGGGCTCGATATCTCTTAAATTGAGAAATATTGACAAATCCGTCATTTAGCGGATTTGATCCCAAAATTACTAAGTCCCATAGCTCCGGAACGGTAGGACGTAGGAGATCCGGACTTCCACTTTTGGGAGCGTCGGAGGTATAACCTTCGGACTGGATACTTTTCAGGAGGATTCGGAACTAAAAACTTCTGAACGGATTTTGTAATCCTACAAGATAGAGGAGGTCCGTCCGAGCTGAACATTGAAATCCCGGTGTCTCTCCGACCTACAGAGCCGGAGATATTCAATTTACAAAAGTGACACTGACAGCTCGGCGGCCATTTTGGAAAACTTTAAATTAGTGTAACTCTAAAACGGTAAGAGATACAGGATTAGCGATTGCAGATTTGGGATCAGGGGCCTCACCCCTATCCACTCCAGCAGTTCCAGGTCAATTGGAGACCTCAAATTTTCCACCTCCTGGAAGGTACTCAGTGGGAAAGAGGAGTCGCCCCGGAGAAGGTAGGTGAAATCCCGAAGTTTCTACGACTTCTGGTTCCTGAGATACGAGCTTCCGAATTCCAACTTTGACAGCTTGTCCGCCATCTTGGAAATTTTGGAAGCGCGATATCTCGGGAACCTGTGGTCCTACAGACTCGGGGTTTGGACTGGGGGACCTCTATTTTTGGGCTCTACGCGACTGGGGGGTCTTCGGGAGGTTTCGGGGCCTGAAATTTTCAGGTTCTGAAACCACCGGTCGTTGATAGTGCTCGCCGAGCCCTTCACAGCGAGCCCACGCACGGGCAAATCGGACTTCTGGTTCCGGAGATAATCGGGGGGGAAGAAAAGCGGATTGTCGGATTCGGGAATCCGCTCAACTTTGAACCTCGATTGTGGCCGAACCAGAGGGAGCTAGTACCTCGTGTGTGGTATCGTTGGAATCGTCTCGGGGAGCTCTGTCCACAGGGCTACCTAGAAAAGCTCTAGGTAGAGCTAAAAAAAAAAAATTTTCGTTTTTTATCAGTGTGAAATTGAATTTGTAAATATATTATACTGTAAAAAATTAATTAAGACTTGTATTGCACACCTACGGACCTCATATCGTATCAAATACGACTTTAGATTTAAGATTAAAATTAATTTAGTAATTTAAGACTTTTAGTGCCCAATTTGGGCACACTATCTTATAAGACATCGAGCCCCTATTGGCGTGAACCTAGTTTTAAGTGACAGTAGCTGGGCTACGACATAGAGTCAACGACTCTTAAACAAACACTGGGACTTAGGACGTTATACATCCTAACGAACACTCGTGCAGAAATAGAATTCTTTTGATTTTTACTTATTGTGGCATTAAGGGGGGGACACACCTTATACTAGGTGCTCCCTTTATCTTCCACCGCATTCACCGACCTGCACCTGAAATAGAAATTTATTAAATTAGTATCGGGCATTCAAGCCACACACACACACGCACACACTCACACACGCACTCACGACCACATACATATACACGCCTACGCACATACAGACACACACTCCCACGCTCAAGCACACACACACACACGCACACACACATACACACCCATACATATACACACACACACGCAAGCACACATACACATATACACACTCACACACATTCACACACCACATAGTCCGGGTCGAGCACACACTCCACCCATACACACTACCCAGGGTACCCTTTACATACCCTGAGTAAACACAATACACACATACTTACTGATACCTATACATATCAGAAGTATAGAGCGCCAACATGAACCCTATCAGAACACCAATCAAGGAGAGGAAGGGTGAAGAACCTATAGAGTCACCTAACAAAACAACTACAAAAGTATCCGCCATTCGCAAAAGTTGGGAGAATGCCGGTAGTAGTCCCACCAAAGCTATACAAACTCGGAGAGCAGCCAAAAAGGACCTCTTGGAACCAAAAATACCAACGAGACCGGTATTAATGCGCACTCCTCCGAAAATCAGGACAGCTAGGACTAAAACCACTACCACATCAGCCGGCTCCACGAACACCAACACCACCGCGACACCTACTTCTACAACCGCGACCACAGTCGCGACCTCCAGCACCGCGACCACCACCACAGTGGTCCCTACTAAAACGGCAAATACCACAATTACAGCCGCCCCAGAACCATCCCAACATTCACCTAGTAAGGACATACTGGAGCTGACACCACCTAAAACTACACCAGAGTCCCCCGGCCCGCACAACAGAATAGCCAGGGCAAGAAAGCTCATGATCCACGGAAAATCGTGTATCATGACAGCAGGCAATATGAAAACAGCATGCAAGTGGGGTGCCATAGGGGCGCTGGAGGCTCTTTACGACATTGTAAAGGAAGTAGGACCAAACGACGACATAGACGGAGAAGTATCGAACCTCCAAAATAAAGAGTTCACAAAAGTGACCAAGGAAATTAAAATGATGGAGGAGAGGCTAAAGGCCCAAATAGAGAGAAACACCAGATTACTAAAAGAGAATGAGAGAAGAATGGATGAAGGAAATGGAGTTATGATAGAGATGAAAGAAAGATTAGAAGGTATGGATGTGAGAGCAAAAGAGAGAGAGAGTAAGGAAAGAATGACGTACGCAGGCGCAGTAGCGGGCCGGAGCGAAAATCAGCCTCCGGGGAGGACCGCACTCCACTCGGTGGTAATCACGTCACGGGATGAACAAGAGACGAGTGAGGAAGTGATTGAAAGGCTAAGAAAGGTAGCGAATGAGGACGAGGGATGGGTGAGAGTTGAGAAAGTAAGAAAGGCGAAGGATAAGAGGGTTATAGTAGGTTATAGAACGGAAGAGGAGCGAAAGAGGGCAGCGCAAAGGCTCGGAGACAGGGAGAGGGGCCTTTGCGTAGAGGTGATGAAGAACCGCGATCCCCTTCTGGTGCTGTACGGAGTGTTGAAACTCCATAAGGACGAAGAACTGCTGAGCGCTGTCAGGACTCGCAACCGCGAGATCTTCCGCGACCTACCTGGCGATCAGGATCGCATGTCCGTGCAGTACCGAAGGAATGCGAGGAACCCTCTAATGTGTCATGTGGTGCTCAGGGTCTCCCCAATGGTATGGTCCCGTGCCCTAGGACTAGGGAGGCTGCACATTGATCTGCAACCCGTAAGAGTTGCGGATCAATCTCCACTAGTGCAGTGCTCCCTATGCCTAGGGTATGGACACAGTAGGAAGTACTGTAAGAGTACGGAACCCACGTGCAGCCACTGTGGCGGCCTTCATATGAAGGCCAAGTGCCCGGAGCTGCAGGTGGGAACACAGCCTTCCTGCTGTAACTGCCGTCGGGAGGGGCTGAGCGACACACGGCACAGCGCATTGTTTAGTTCATGCCCAGTAAGAATGAGATGGGATGAAATAGCACGGGCAACCACCCAGTACTGCTAAGGGCACCCCGGGCATTGCTTCCCCATACAGAGTCGCACAGCCAAACCTAATGAAGAAACAGGTGGCAACCCAAGACTTCCTACTCGAGGCCTCCAGGCGTAAGGTATCCGTGGCACTCGTACAGGAACCTTACGTGGGCAATGGGAAGAGGATGAGGGGATACCAGGGCGTCAGGGTCTTCCAGAACGCTGGACAAGGAGATGGGACTGCAAAGGCGGCCATCGTCGTGTTTGACTCGACGTTGGACGTCGTTCAGTACCCGCAACTCACTACCGACAATGTGGCGGTAGTGGGGATCCGGACCAGCGCCTGGACGATCACGCTGGTATCCTTCTACTTCGAACCATCCGAACCCATCGAGCCCTACCTGGAGACCTTGGATAGAGTCGTCCGTACGTTGGGACCACGGTCTGTTATCTTCGGAGGGGATGCCAATGCGAAGAGTGCCTGGTGGGGTGGCACGACAGAATGTCCTAGGGGTGTCACACTGAGTGGTGCCCTAAATGAATGGGCCCTCCAGGTTCTGAATAGCGGAGACACTCCAACTTTCGACACTGTCAGAGGTGTAACGAGATATCGCAGCCACGTGGACGTCACGGTATGTTCTAGTGACATGCTTCCGCGAGTCGACGGCTGGCGGGTTGACGAGACCCTAGCACCCAGCTCGGACCACAACGGCATAGTGTTCAACATCAACCTGGTAAAATCTTCCGGTACCTCCATTAAGAGGACAACTCGCAGGTATCACACCAAAAAGGCGGATTGGGAGAGATTTGGCACACAGATGGTCGGTGCGCTCCATGACCAACAAACTGGTCTCCAAAATATTGCGAATACGCAGGAATTGGAGACCGTCATCGGAGCGTACACCAGCATCATCAGTGATGCCTGCGAGGATAGTATCCCTCGCATTAAGAACAGAGATGTTGTCACTATGCCGTGGTGGTCGGAGAGGCTTGCCGAGTTGAGAAGGGCCGTCAACACCAAAAGGCGTCGGATCCGGAACGCATGCCCGGTCCGGAGAGAGAGGGTGGTTCTGCGATATCTAGAGCAAAAGGAGATGTATGAAAGCGAAGTAAAAAAGGCGCAGGTCGAAAGTTGGAAGGCCTTCTGCGGAAAGCAGGACAGGGAGGGGGTATGGGAAGGGATTTATAGAGTGTTAGGGAGGGCCACAGTGAGGGAAGAAGATCAGCCTCTAGTTCATAATGGAACCCACCTGGATTCTTGGGGTTCAGCCAACCTCCTCGCTCAAACCTTCTATCCGGAAGATAGAGTTGAGGAGGATAACGAGGGGCATTGTGCCATTAGAAAAAAGGCAGCAGAGATGGATGACGACGACAGCGGCGAGGGTCATCATGGAGATGACCCACCTTTTACTCTCGAGGAATTGCACGATGCCCTTCATAGGTTCAACCCCAAGAAAGCTCCGGGGGCGGATGGATTTACATCCGACATCTGCAACCACGCTGTCAGGGCCGACCCCTTATACTTCCTCGAGCTGCTTAATCAGTGCCTCCGGCACGGCTGCTTTCCTAAGATATGGAAGGAAGCCGTGGTGGTGGTGCTGAAGAAGCCAGGCAAGGACTCGTACACAGTTCCCAAGTCGTACAGACCAATTGGCCTGTTACCGGTCTTGGGAAAGGTGTACGAGAGGATGCTGGTCACCCGACTCAAGTTTTACCTTTTACCAAGGATGAATCCCCGCCAGTACGGCTTTATGCCCCAGAAGAGCACCGAAGACGCCCTCTACGACCTCATGGGGCACATAGTGACTAAGCTCGACGCAAAGAGAATAGTCACTATGGTGTCCTTGGACATAGAGGGCGCCTTCGACAGCGCCTGGTGGCCGGTCATAAAAGTACGACTGGCGGAGGAAGGATGTCCGGCAAACTTGATACGGGTGGTCAGCAGCTACCTTAGCGAAAGGAAGGTAAGGGTAAGGTACGCGGGCGAGGAGTGCAGCCGCTCTACGGACAAAGGGTGCGTCCAAGGTTCGATCGGAGGTCCCTTACTGTGGAACTTACTTTTGAATCCGCTTTTGAATGGACTGGAGCGAAAGGGGATGTATGTTCAGGCGTTCGCGGACGATGTGGTGTTGGTGTTCGATGGTGACTCGGCACTTGACATAGAAACGCAAGCTAATGCCTCCCTCGCCTATGTGCAGGAGTGGGGTATCGAGAATAAGCTGAAATTCGCGCCGCATAAGACGTGCGCAATGCTCGTAACCAGGCGACTGAAATACGATACCCCACGCCTGCACATGGGCGGGGTGGACATTTGTCTCTCCGAGGAGATTAAGATCCTAGGGTTAACTATCGACCACAAACTCACCTTCAACACACACATTAAGAACATTTGCAGAAAAGCGATCGGCATCTACCACAAGCTCGCGCGGATGGCCCGGATCAGTTGGGGGTTGCACCCCGAGGTGATCCGGACGATCTACGTAGCTGCCGTGGAGCCGACGATATTGTACGCGGCCAGTGCTTGGCACACAACGGCGAATAAGCTTGGCGTCCAAAAGCAGCTGAACGCGGTACAGCGCGGTTTCGCCCAGAAATTGTGTAAGGCCCACCGGACGGTCTCCCTGAACTCGGCACTGGTCCTTTCTGGCCTGCTCCCTCTGGACCTCAGAATTCGTGAGGTGGCCTCATTATATGAGGCCAAGAGAGGAGTGGACCAGTCAGGGCTTGGGGACTGGGAGACTGAACGGATGGCCCGAGCAATCGAGGGTCCTCACCCCGCTGTGCACACCGCTTTGGAGTTTACGGACCTGGTAGACGAGGATCAAGTCAACAATTTCACCCATTTGGAGGTACGAATATTTACGGACGGGAGCAAGATTGAGGGCCGGGTCGGTGCAGCGCTATCGTTTTGGAATAGCACGGCCGAAACCAAGGCCCTCAAACTTGCTCTCGCGCCGCATTGCACCGTCTACCAGGCCGAGCTCCTGGCGCTGTGCAGAGCGGCCAGTGAGATTCTCAGGCGTGGCGCTACCACGTTCGGCATCTTCTCCGATAGCAGAGCCGCACTCCTGACGGTAATTAACCGTCATGCCCTCCATCCCCTGGCGGTGGAAGCCAGAACCGCCATTCGGCAAGGCATGGCCCAGGGTAAGGAAATCTCCTTATTCTGGGTCAAGGCCCACGCAGGGCTGGAGGGCAATGAGCGAGCCGACGAACTCGCCAAGGAGGCGGCTCTGAAATTGAAGAAGGCACCGGACTACGGTTTGTACCCGGTCTCATTCGTGAAGCGTATTCTGCGTCAGCGGACGCTACACGAATGGAATGAGAGGTACAAAGAAGGTACGACCGCCTCCGTTACCAAGCTTTTCCTCCCTTGTGCAGTGGAGGCGTACAGTATCGTCCGCAAGATGCCGGTCGCTGGCACAACGACACAACTGCTTACGGGCCACGGTGGGTTCGCAGAATACCTGCATCGTTTCAGGTGTAAGGCGAGCCCATCGTGTGCCTGCGACCCGGACGCACACGAAACTGTCACACACCTACTGCTTGATTGCCCAGTCCATATGACTGATCGATTCAACTTTGAACAGGACAATAACATTAAATTAAGTCAGGAAAACCTGCCCAAATTGATAAAAAATTACAGAGACGCATTTCTTAAATATGCAGAAAAAATAGTAAAAATAGCGCACACAAGAAATGGTGGAAATATAGTTATATAAGGCAATATTATATAGAATATTGAACGTTATATATACTGAAATTGTAAAAAGAAATGTTAAAATATAGTGCATAAATAATTATAAGAAGAATAAGAACTAAAATGGTGTAAGTAGGTTTAATCTGCACAAGCTGCTAAATACAGATAAAAATTTAGAAAAGTTAAATGTTATAAAAGTTATAAAATAAGAATAAGATTGCTAAACTAAATATAAATAGAAAATAGGACTGTGTAAGAATACTTGTTAGAGTAATAAAAATCAGAAAAGTTAAATGTTATTAAAGTCATATTTAAGAAGATAATATATAAGATTGTTAAACTAAATATAAATAGAAAATAAGATTGTTGCAAGAATATTTGTTAGAATATTAAGATAGCTAAAAGTTTAAGATTATGTTAAATTGATATAAGAGAAAATGTAAAGATCAAAAATTCTTTAATAAATATAAAAAGCGCGTCAGTACCCTTGAATCCCCACACAAAAGAATGAAAGGTTGTATGAAAGTGCGAGAGGAATAAAAGAAGAAATGGAATGGTACAAGAGAATAGGAATGAAAGATGATTTAATACTTTAATACAAAACGACGTATTTGCGGGTGGCGCCACGGGGTGTGCGGCGCCGTGCGCTGGTTAATCACCATTTCCCAGTGCATGGCGTCCATGCGCCCCGTGGCGTGGCCGGCAAATACGGGTGTAAGTTTAGATAAAGAGAAGTGAGCCCTGAGAGGGCTGTCGATTTATTAGGTAGACCAGGCTAAAAATCTAGATGTAAAATAGGCTCTGCCATTGGTAGAGGAGCGCTCAAAAAAAAAAACAAAAAAAAAAAAAAAAAAAAAAAAAAAAAAAAAAAAAAAAAAAAAACCTAACCTAACCTAACCTAACCTAACCTGCCGAGCACTTCCGGCGTCTGTCGTCAAATTTGATCTCATACGCCGGAAGGCTGTCGAGGCTGCTCCCCAATCGTGGGGGGCCCGGTAGCACGTGTCGCCGTCTTTACGACGGTGTAGTGCGCTCCAAGGCGCTCTACGGAGCGCCTATCTGGGCGGACGCCCTCGGCGCTGCAACGATTCCTCTGTTGCGGCGCCCGCAACGTGTGCTTGCGCAAAGGGCGGCACGGGCGTACTGCACCGTCTCTTACGAGGCGGCGTGCTTAATTTCCGGAAGCCTCCCTTGGGATCTCGAGGCAGGAGTCCTGAAGAAGGTTTATGACGAGAGCGCTCTGGTGCGGAGAAATGGAGGTCGACCGCTCCCGGACGAGATCGACCGCTGGAGACAGTCGGCTCGCGACGATCTCTTCCGGGAGTGGGTCTTGCGATTGGAGTCGCCTTCCGCGAGCGCGATGCTCGTGGGGGCCGTTCGACCCGTCCTACGGGCCTGGGTGGAGAGGTCACACGGTGCGCCGACGTACCACCTTACGCAACTACTCACAGGACATGGCTGTTTTGCCAAGTACCTGTGTGAGGTGCCTAAGGTGGAGCCGGACACCGTGTGTCGTCACTGCCCGGCCGGTGTCGTCGACACAGCGGCCCACACCCTTGCCGAGTGCATGGCATGGGACGGGCCGCGTTCTGCCCTCACGGGCATCGTTGGTGGTGATTTGTCGCTGCCGGCCGTGGTGCAAGCCATGGCCGGCAGCCAACAGTGTTGGGCCGCCGTCGCCACGTTCGCTAGCGTGGTGATGGCGGCCAAGAGAGAAGCACTGCGGGAGCGGGAGCGTGCTGGACAGACGCTCCCCCCCTATCGTGCTGTTCAGGGGCGTCGGCGTGCCGAATACATGCGCGCCCCCGACTAGTGTTTCTTGACCGTGGGCGGAAGGTCGGGGGACCTCCGCCCACCGATGGTCACCCGTGACGACGGGCACCCTCCTCGTGTTCCGGACGGTGCCCACTTACGCACGCCCGCACCGGCCGTTCTCTACCCTCTCTGCTTACAGAGAGGTGCTCGAGAACGGTGGAGGTGTGGGCTAGATTCTTCAGCTCCTTAGGGAGCTCCGGGGGGACACTTAATTGGCCCCCCCGAGGCGAGCCCCAACATCACGGGGCGCCCCTTGCCGGCTCGCAGTGATTTAACCTCTGGCCTACCCTGCGAGCCGGCTTAAGGTGAGACGGAACACCGCGGTGGTTTAGTGGGTATTACGGTCCGTTCCCAGACCGTCGAGTCCCACACACCGCCCTGCTGCCCCCGCAGCGGGGTGACGGTGCTTAAATGCATTCCCCGCGTCAACAAAAAAAAAAAAAAAAACCTAACCTAACCTAACCGGGGTGCGGTCGGGGTGCGGTCGGATAACCTCCACGTTGGCTTAGCCCTGCTTCTTGTCCTTTCTACTTCGGTGGGGGGAACGGAAGCCGGGACGCTGGTGCACCCTGGACAATGGTTATTGGTGTCCTCCTCGGAGGATTCTGGTAGCGATTGACCAAGTCCGACAAGCCCTTTTCAGGGCTAGCTGACCCCATGAGGGGGGTCGTGGTATGGCGGGCCTGCAAGGCCCGCGGCGTCGTTGTTGCTTTTTCTTTGTTCTTCTTCTCTCCTTGTTATCCTTCCCTCTTTCGTTTCTTGACTTTGTTCTTTTATCCCTTCTTTCGCGGCAACGGCGCGCTGTTTGTCAGCTCCATAGCGAGCTATGGTGGGGTCGTTTTCGGCCCCACCCGAGCCGAGCCTTAACAGGCAAGAGGACCCCATGAGGGGGTCGGGGTGTATGGGCCTGCAAGGCCCATGGGAACGGACGTGACCGAAAGGTCGCATCGGGGAGGCCTGACCAGCCTCTCGTAGCCGGCCACGTTCCGTCGTGCAACGACCCCTGTCTCACGGTCTACAGGGTACGTGCGGCGCAACGTGGCCGAAGGCGGCTTGCCTTAATTGGCTGGCCTGAGGGTGATACCCGATACAAAAATCCGTGAAGGAAAGCACGTTAAAACCCAGCGGATACCTGGCGTCCTCCGCAAGTAACAGCCCGCTCCCCGGAATGAGCGTCACCCGGGGAGTGCTTTTACATCGTCTCAACTCGTGGGATTTACTATGGAAAATTTAAATTTAAAAAAACCAAATGATGTCGGTAGTGGAGAAGAGAGGCCCGGTACTCCGGTTCCGGGTCGGAGAGTGTTGAGGGTGGCGGTGCCACGATGTGACACCGCAGTGTTGTCGCGAGACCTACTGCTGTCAGATTCTGACAGCAGTGTGGTCTCAATGATGGAGGTGACCTCTGGTCCTCCTTCGCCCCTGTGTTCCCGGCTGTTTCGCCGGCCCCGGAGCTCGGGCTCGGAGGGGGACAGCGAGGAGTCGGCTGGCTCATCACCGAGGAGGCACATGAAACGCCACCTCAACCCACCAGGAGAGGATGAGGCTGGCGACGTGTTGGCCAAACAGCGGCCCAGGCGAGGACGCCCCCCGACGACGGGGCAATATGTCGGCCTTGCTGCGGCGAAAGCCGAATTTAACAAGGCCAAAGAGCGGGAGCTAGAGCTTCAGGCGGAGCAGGAGCTCGCCAAAGACCTCCGAAGGCGGGAGGAGAGGCGACTCTCCTTCCTCCGTCAGTCTCCCGTATCGGAAAAGGAGGAATCGACGTTGCCGCCAGCTGCTGGGGAACTCCGAGCTGTGCAGCTGGGACACGCTATTGGAGAGGCGGTGGAGTCTATACGCTCCATCGCCCATAAGAGCTCCAAGCTGAAGGGGCAGTCTGTCCAGGGCCTCAGGAGCGCTGCAGGCTCCATAATGGAGCACGTGCGGGAGCTGTTGTCCCGCACGGAATCTGATGAGGTGGCTCGCCTGCAGCGGGAGATTGTGGCCCTCAAGGCCGAAATGAAGGCGATAAAGCAGCAGGCGAGTGATGCGCCGTCGATGTCGCGCGAGGAAATCGCTTTCCTTATCGACGCGCGCATTGACGGCATTGGCGACCGCCTGTTGCCCGAGCCGCGGCTACGCCCACCGCTTGCGGCGGACGCCCGCAACGCCGCACGCTCCGCAGCTGCCACCGTCACTGCTGGCCCTTCAGCTGCAGCCGTAGGAAATGTCGGCGCCTCTATGCCCACTCGCTCCGCTGGAGCCAAAGGCCGCTCGGCCAAAGTCGCGCTAGCGGTTGGCACCTCCTCCGTCGCTGTGGCTCAGTCCGCTAGCGCCGCTCCCGCTGCGCGCTCTTCAAGAGCCGCACCCTCCGCGTCCGACCCTTTGTTGGAGGAGACGGAGGTTTCTGCACCAGCGGCTTTCTTCTCCCCCCATGTGAGTCAGGGGACTAAGAAGAAGCCCAAGAAGAAGAAGAAGAGCGCTGCGGCGCGAGAGGCGGAGGCGGCGCGTCAGGCGCCCCCCCCGCAGGAATCCACTTCTCGGCCTTTGCCCGAGGCGTGGAATGTGGTGGCGGGGCGCCCAAAAAAGGCGCCAGCCCCGAAGGCGCCCGCCAAGGCACCCGCCAATGGTAATGCCGTGCGGCGCGCCCCGATACTCCGCGCCCCCCGAACCGCTGCAGTGGTTATCACACTGCAGCGTGAAGCTGCGGATAGGGGCGTAACGTACGCCGCTAAACTCGCCGAGGCTGAGAGGTCAGTCGATCTAAAGAGCCTCGGCATCGAGGCGTTGAGGTTCCGCACGGCGGCGACCGGCGGACGAGTCCTCGAGGTGGCGGGTGCCGATAACGCCCAAAAAGCGGACGCCCTGGCTGAGCGGCTGAGAGCCGCTCTCGGCGAAGAAGTCAGGGTCGCCAGGCCGGAGAAATGTGCGGAGCTGCGCATCTCCGGCTTGAGTGACGCGGCGACCCAGGAGCAGGTCGCGGGGATGGTGGCGGACGTAGGAGGGTGTGCCACCACCTCTGTCAAGGTCGGTAGTATAGTCCGCTCCTCGGGGCGCAACGGCACGGCGTGGGTGCAGTGCCCGGTCGTGGCGGCCAAAAATCTCACAGATGGCCGCCCTCTTGCGATCGGATGGTGCAGCGTCCGTGCCGTCCTTTTGGAGGTCCGACCCCAGCGCTGCTTCCGCTGCCTGGAGGTGGGGCACGTGGGGGCAGAGTGCGCTGCTGGCGTCGACCGCAGCGACCTCTGCTACTGCTGCGGGAAGGCCGGCCATAAGGCGGCCGGCTGCGCAGCGGAGCCCTGCTGCCCCATATGCTCAGCAGCGGGGGCGTCATCCGCGCACCGTCTGGGCACGAAGGCGTGCCTGGCGGCGTCAGAAAGACGGGGTCGGACCCGTAGAGGAGGAAAGGGCAGGAGGGTGGTGGCTACCCCCCCCCCTCCGCCCCGTCAGAGGAGGTAATGGACACCGCCCAAGTTTAGATGGCTCCAATCTCGTTGCTGCAGGCCAACGTCAACCACTGTGCCGCGGCCCAGGATCTCTTGATGCAGACCGTGGCACAGTGGCAGGCGACCGTGGCCGTAGTCTCCGAACCGTACGTTGTTCGGTCCCGGGATGACTGGGCCGGAGATCGCGACGGTTTGGTGGCTATCGTCTCCCAGCGGGGTGCGCTCGGCTTCGCCCCATTCGACAGAGTGTCGAGTGGGCGGGGCTGTGTGCTCGCACTGCTGGGAGACGTTGCAGTGATCGGGGTGTACTTCTCGCCTAACCGGGGCCTCGCCGAGTTCGAACAGTTCCTCGTCGAGGTCGGAGCTCTGGTGGCGCAAGTGCACCCCACCCCGGTTGTCGTCGCCGGGGACTTCAATGCCCACTCTCGGGCATGGGGCTCACCGGCGACAGATGATCGGGGTGAGATGGTGGAAGAATGGGCGGTGTCCCACGGCTTGGTGCTGCTCAACCAGGGGGCTGTAAACACGTTTGTGCGGGGCGAAGTGGGGTCTATCATAGACCTCTCGTTTGCGAGCCCCGCACTAGCTGACCGCATTTGCGGCTGGAGGGTGGTCGAGGGGGTGGAGACGATGTCGGACCACCTCTACATACGGTTCGACATCGCCGCCCCCAATTCAAGTACCCCAGCGGTCAGCAGTCGCCCCCTGGCTGGGGAAGGTCCGCGGTGGCGTCTCAAGACGCTCGACCGGGAGCTGGCGAGAGAGGCGGCCATCGTCGAGCGATGGGCCGCGGTCGATGGGGGTCTGGACGTGGACGCGAGGGCGGAGCGACTGGAGAGTGCGCTCACTCGCGTCTGCGATGCGGCGATGAGTAGGGTGGGGCCTGTCCCGCCGCGGAGGCGGGTGTACTGGTGGAACGACCACTTAGCGGGGCTGCGTACAGCTTGTGACGCAGCCCAGCGAAGGTGCACCCGCAGCCGCGGACGTAGAGTACGGGTCCCCGCCCAAGAAGAGGTCCTGCTCGCCGCATACCGGGCCGCCCGGGCGGTCTTTCGCTCGGCGATGAGAGCCGCCAAGGAGGCGGCTTGGAGGGAGTGGCTCGACACACTCAACGAAGATCCGTGGGGGCGCCCGTACAAAGTCGTGAACGACAAACTTCGGCCGTGGGCGCCCCCGCTCACTAGGTCTCTCGAGCCCTCCTTCGTAAGCGACGTCGTCAGCTCCCTCTTCCCTGCGCGGGAAGAGTGGGTCCCACCGCGGATGGCGCCAAGCCAGACGCCGGCGGACATCGGGGCGATTCCGCCCGTGTCCGATGCCGAATTGGGGGTCGCGGTTCTGAAACTCAAATTGAGGAACCGCGCCCCTGGCCCGGACGGCATCCCTGGGCGGGTCGTCGCCCTGGTGATGCCCGCGTTCGAGGAGGAGACGCTGTCCCTGCTGTCGGAATGTCTGTCGTCGGGAAGAGTCCCGCGACGATGGAAGACCGGGCGGCTCGTGCTGCTGAAGAAGCACGGGCGCCCGGCTGAGTTGCCGTCGGCCTACCGCCCCATCGTCCTGCTCGGCGAGATGAGCAAGCTGCTCGAGCGAGTGCTCGCGGCACGTCTCGTCGAGCACCTGGAGGGGGCGGGGCCCAATCTTAGTGACGGCCAGTACGGGTTCCGTCGCGGGAGATCGACCCTGGACGCGATATCCCGGCTCAGAGGCCGTTTTCTTTCATGGGCCTCGGTCGGGGGCCCCTCCTCGGGACTCCCAGATTGTGGTGGGTGGCACCCCCATCGCTGTCGGGCGGACCTTAAAGTATCTCGGTCTGGTTCTCGACAGCAGATGGGGTTTCGTCGAGCACTTCCGGCGTCTGGCACCAAAACTGGTATCATACGCCGGGAGGCTCGCCAGGCTACTTCCCAATCGGGGGGGGCCTGGTAGTTCGTGTCGCCGTCTGTACGACGGTGTGGTACGCTCGAAAGCGCTCTACGGAGCGCCCATCTGGGCGGGCACCCTCTGCGCCGAAAGTCTAGCGCTGCTGCGACGTCCGCAGCGCGCGATCGCCCAGAGAGGTGCACGGGCGTACTGCACCGTCTCTTACGAGGCGGCGTGCCTGATAGCCGGGTCCCTTCCATGGGATCTCGAGGCTGGAGTCCTCCAAGCCGTTTACGAGGAGTGCGCCCTGGTGCGACTGAGTGGTGGTCGCCCACTTCCGGAGGAGATCGACCGCTGGAGACAGGCGGCTCGCGACGATCTCTTCCGGGAGTGGGCCTTGCGATTGGAGTCGCCTTCCGCGAGCGCGATGCTCGTGGGGGCCGTTCGACCCGCCCTGCGGGCCTGGGTGGAGAGGTCACATGGCGTACCGACGTACCACCTCACACAACTCCTCACAGGTCACGGTGTTTTCGCCAAATACCTGTGCAGGATTGTTGGGGTGGAGCCGGACGTCGTGTGTCGTCACTGCCCGGCCGGTGTCGTTGACACAGCGGCCCACACCCTTGCCGAATGCGCGGCATGGGACGGGCCACGTATGGCCCTCACGGGCATCGTTGGTGTGAATTTGTCGCTGCCGGCCGTGGTGTTAGCCATGGCCGGCAGCCAACAGTGTTGGGCTGCCGTCGCCACGTTTGCTAGCGTGGTGATGGCGGCCAAGAGAGAGGAATTGCGGGTGAGGGAGCGGGCGGGTCGCACGCTTCCTCCCCGCCGTCCGGTCCGAGGGCGCCGCCTAGCGGCTTTCATGCGCGCCCCCGACTAGTGTTTTTTGACCGTGGGCGGAAGGTCGGGGGACCTCCACCCACCGATGGTCACCCGTGGCGACGGGCACCCTCCTCGTGTTCCGGACGGTGCCCACTTACGCACGCCCGCACCGGCCGTTCTCTACCCTCTCTGCTTTCAGAGAGGTGCTCGAGAACGGTGGAGGTGCGGGCTAGATTCTTCAGCTCCTTAGGGAGCTCCGGGGGGGTCACTTAATTGGCCCCTCCGAGGCGAGCCCCGACTTCACGGGGCGCCCCTTGCCGGCTCGCAGTGATTTAACCTCTGGCCTACCCTGCGAGCCGGTTTAAGGTGAGGCGGAACACCGCGGTGGTTTAGTGGGTAGTACGGGCCCTTTCCTTTTTGGGTCCGTGAGTCCCACACACCGTCCCTGCTGCCCCCGCAGCAGGGATGACGGTGCTTAAATGCATTCCCCGCGTAAACAAAAAAAAAAAAAAAAACCGGGGTGCGGTCGGATAACCTCCACGTTGGCTTAGCCCTGCTTCTTGTCCTTTCTACTTCGGTGGGGGGAACGGAAGCCGGGACGCTGGTGCACCCTGGACAATGGTTATTGGTGTCCTCCTAGGAGGATTCTGGTAGCGATTGACCAAGTCCGACAAGCCCTTTTCAGGGCTAGCTGACCCCATGAGGGGGGTCGTGGTATGGCGGGCCTGCAAGGCCCGCGGCGTCTTTGTCGTTTTTCCTTGTTCTTCTTTTCTCCTTGTTTATTCTTCCATCTTTCGTTTCTTGTCTTTGTTCTTATATCTTTTCTGTCGCGGCAACGGCGCGCTGTTTGTCAGCTCCTTATGGAGCTATGGCGGAGGGGTCGTTCTCGGCCTCGCCCGAGCTGAGCCTTATCAGGCAAGAGGACCCCATGAGGGGGTCGGGGCGTATGGGCCTGCAAGGCCCATGGGGACGGACGTGACCGAAAGGTCGCATCGGGGAGGCCTGACCAGCCTCTCGTAGCCGGCCACGTTGCGTCGTGCAACGACCCCTGTCTCACGGTCTACAGGGTACGTGCGGAGCAACGTGGCCGAAGGCGGCTTGCCTTAACTGGCTGGCCTGAGGGTGATACCCGATACAAAAATCCGTGAAGGAAAGCACGTTAAAACCCTGCGGATACTTGGCGACCTCCGCATGTAATAGCCCACTCCCCGGAATGAGCGTCACCCGGGGAGTGTTTGTAGATCGTCTCATTCTCGTGGGATAAAATATGGAATTTCTAAATAAAAAACAAATTGAGGATGTTGGTAGTAAGGAGGAGAGGCCCGGTACTCCAGTGCCGAGGCGGTGTCGGACCCCGGATCGAGACCGGAGCCGAAGCCGGAGTCGAAGCCGGGTTCGAAGCTCCGTTCGAGATCGGAAGGAGCTGCGGGTGTCGGTGTCGCGCTGCGACGCCGCACTGCGCGGCGGTGTGGTTGGAGAGGTGCTGTTGTCGGATTCTGACAGCAGCGTCGTTTCACTCGTGGAGGTATTGCCTCGCCCATCCCCCAGCCCGCTTTCTCGCCTGTGGCAGCGCGCTCACAAGCGCCGCAACTCAGGCTCGGAGGGGGACAGCGAGGAGTCGGTTGGCTCCAACAACACCCGGAGCCAACCCGGTAAACGAGGTCGCGGTCGCCCCCCTACAACGGGGCACTACGTGGGCCTCGCAAAGGCGAAGGCCGACTATGTCGCGGCCAAAGAGCGGGAGATAGAGCTCCAGGCGGAACGAGAACTCGCCGAAGAGCTCCGAAGGCGGGAGGAGAGGCGACTCTCCTTCCTCCGCCAGCCTCCCGTTCAGGACGGAGAAAGCGAGGCGCGTATGCCGGCACCTGTGGGTGACCTCAGGGCCGAGCAATTGGAGAAGGCAGTTGAGGAGGCGGTGGAGTCTATACGCTCCATCGCCCACAAGAGCTCCAAGTTGAAGGGGCAGTCGGTCCAGGGCCTTAGGAGCGCTGCAGGCTCCATAATGGAACACGTGCGGGAGTTGCGTGGCCGGACCGACAGCGAAGAAAACGTCCGCTTGCAGCGTGAGGTGGCTGCACTGCGGGCTGAATTGGAGGCGGTGAAGAAGCAGGTGAACGCCCCGCCTTCGATGTCGCGCGAGGAGATCATGTTTATGATCAACGCGCGCTTCGACGGCGTTTCAGACCGCCTGCTTCCGGAGCCGCGGTTGCGCCCACCCCTTCAAGCGGACGCCCGTAACGCCGCTCGCGCCGCTGCGACGTCGCTTCCGGACGTTGGCCGTTCTGTCGGCCCCGCTGTTTTTGACGCGTCGTTGGTGGAGATGGAGGCGCCCCCTGCAGTCACTCCCTCAACTTCTTTCCCCCCTACGAGCCAGGGGAAGAAAACGAGGAATAGGAAGAAGAAGAGCGCTGCAGCGCGAGAGGCCGAGGCGGCGCGTCAAGAGCGCCCCCAACCGGCACACACACCTCGGCCACTAACCGGGGCGTGGAATGTTGTGGCTGGGCGCCCCAAGAAGACGCCAGCGGTCAAGCTTTCGGCTGCGAAACCGGCATCGGCAACCGTCAACGCGCCTGCCATGGGGAAACGTGGCCCGAAACTCCGCTCGCCCCGCACCGCTGCGGTGGTGATAACAATGCAGCAGGGTGCAGTGGAACGGGGCGTGACGTACGCCTCCAAGCTCGCCGAGGCCGAGCGCAAAGTCAATTTGAAAAGCCTTGGTATTGAGGGCCTACGCTTCCGCACGGCAGCCACCGGGGGCAGGGTCCTTGAGGTGGCGGGCGCCGAGAAAAGCCAGAAGGCTGACGCACTCGCCGAGAAACTTAGAGAGGCTCTCGGCGATGAAGTCCGCGTCGCTAGGCCTGAGAAGTGCGCGGAGCTGCGCATCTCCGGCCTCGGTGACACGGCCACGAAGGAGGCCATAGCGCAGGTGTTGGCGGACGTAGGAGGGTGCGCCACCACCAGCGTAGTCTGTGGAGACGTTGTCCGCCAGGCAGGACGAGAGGGCACGGCGTGGGTCAAGTGCCCGGTCGCAGCGGCCAAAAAGGTGACAGATGGCCGCCCTCTTATGGTTGGCTGGTCCCGCGTTCGTGCGGTTTTGTTGGAGCCCAGGCCTCAGCGGTGCTTCCGCTGTCTGGAGGGGGGGCACGTAGGGGCCCGGTGCGCTGCGGGAGTTGACCGCAGTGCACTCTGTTTCCGCTGCGGGCAGCCCGGCCACAAGGCGGCGGGCTGTTTGGCGGAGCCAAATTGTCCCATCTGCGCGGCGGCGGGAACTGCCGCTGCGCACCGCCTGGGCTCCAAGGCCTGCTTGGCGGCTTCGAAAAAGAGGAGGCGTCGTGGTGGTGTGGGGCGAAAGGTGGTGCCGGTTGCGGTCCCCACACCCACCCAGACAAATGTGGAGGAGAGCATGGACGTCGCCACAAATTAAATGGCTACCAACTCATTCCTGCAGGCCAACGTCGGGCACTGTGCGGCGGCCCAAGATACCTTTATGCAGGCCATCGCAGAGTGTCATGCGAATGTGGCCGTAGTCGCCGAACCGTACGCGGTTCTCGCCCGGGATAACTGGGCGGGAAGCCGCGACGAGTTGGTGGCTATCGTCTCCCAGCAGGGCGCGTTTAGCAGAGTATCAAAAGGACGCGGCTGCGTCCTCGTGCTGCTGGGAGACGTTGCAGTGATCGGGGTGTACTTCTCCCCAAACAGAAGCCTCGCCGAATACGAGCAGTGGCTCGCAGAGGTCGGGGCTCTGGTGGTGGAAGCGCACCCCACCCCGTTGGTGGTTGCCGGAGATTTCAACGCTCACTCACAGGCGTGGGGATCTCCGGCGACCGATGGACGGGGTGAGTTGGTGGAGGAATGGGCGGCGTCCCACGGCTTGGTGCTCCTCAACCGGGGTTCGGTCCACACGTTTGTGCGGTCAACGGGCAGGTCAATTGTCGACCTGTCCTTCGCCAGTTCTGGCCTGGCGAACCGCGCACGTGGCTGGAGGGTGGTCACGGGGGAGGAGACGATGTCGGATCATCGTTACATACGGTTCGACATCGTCGACTCCGGCCTGGGGACCCCGGCGGTCGGGGACCGCCTGGTTGAGGAAGGTCCGCGGTGGCGTCTGCGGACGCTGGACCGGGAGCTGGCGAAGGAGGCGGCCATCGTGGAGCGATGGGCCGCAGTCGACGAAAGCCCGGACGTGGACGCGAGGGCTGAGCGGCTTTCCGGTGCTCTGACTCGCGTCTGCGATGCGGCGATGCGGAGGGCGGGGCCTATCAAGCCGCGGCGGCGAGTTTACTGGTGGAACGAGGAATTGACGGGGCTGCGTGCTTCATGCCACGCAGCCCAGCGCAGGTGCACTCGCAGCCGCGGTCGTAGCGTCAGGGATCCCGTCCAAGAAGAGGAGTTGCACGCCGCATACCGGGCGGCCCGAGCGGCCTTCAGCTCGGGCATCAGGGCCGCCAAGAAGGCGGCCTGGGAGGAGTGGCTCGAGAGCCTCAATGAAGATCCGTGGGGGCGCCCGTACAAGGTCGTGAGTGAAAAACTCCGGCCCTGGGCGCCTCCGCTCACCAGGTCTCTCGAGCCAGTTTTCGTCGACAACGTCGTCAGTTCCCTCTTCCCTGAGCGGGAGGAGTGGGTCCCACCGCGGATGGCACCGAGCCAGACGCCGGCATACGCAGAGGCGATCATTCCGCCCGTGTCCGAAGCCGAACTCGGGGTGGCGGTCCTCAAACTCAAGTCGAGGAACCGCGCCCCCGGCCCGGACGGCATCCCTGGGCGGGTCATCGCCCTCGTCATGCCGGCGTTCGAGGAGGAGACGCTGTCCCTATTGTCGGAGTGTTTGGCGTCGGGGAGGGTCCCGCGACGATGGAAAACCGGGCGGCTCGTGCTGTTGAAGAAGCACGGGCGCCCGGCCGAGTCGCCGTCGGCCTACCGCCCCATAGTCTTGCTCGACGAGATGAGCAAGCTGTTTGAGCGGGTGCTCGCGGCGCGTCTCGTCGGGCACCTGGATGGGGCGGGGCCCAATCTCAGTGACGGCCAATACGGTTTCCGTCGTGGGAGGTCGACCCTGGACGCCATATCCCGGCTACGGGACAGCGTCGAAGAGGCGGTCGGTCGGGGGGAGGTGTTGTTGGCGGTTTCGCTGGACATCGCGAACGCCTTCAACACCATCCCCTGGCAGACCATCGCCGAGGCGCTGAGGTACCACAATGTCCCGTGGTACCTCAGGCGCATCCTTGCGGACTACTTCGTGGACCGGGCCATCTCCTATCCGGCCCGGTCGGCGCTAGTCCGCAAGCAAATGTCGTGCGGTGTTCCGCAGGGGTCGGTGCTTGGTCCGCTCCTGTGGAACATCGCGTACGATTGGGTCCTGCGCGGTGCCACTCTTCGGGGCGTCGGCGTCTTCTGCTACGCCGACGATACCCTGGTCACCGCGCGGGGCCCGTCCTACAGGGACGCAAAAGTGTTGGCCACGGCTGGTGTGGCCCACGTTGTCGGTCGCATCAGGGCGCTTGGACTCCAGGTGGCCCTCGAAAAATCCGAGGCCATTTTCTTTCACGGGCCTCGGTCGGGGGCCCCTCCTCGGGACTCCCAGATTGTGGTGGGTGGCACCCCCATCGCTGTCGGGCGGACCTTAAAGTATCTCGGTCTGGTTCTCGACAGCAGATGGGGTTTCGTCGAGCACTTCCGGCGTCTGGCACCAAAACTGGTGTCATACGCCGGGAGGCTCGCCAGGCTGCTCCCCAATCGGGGGGGGCCTGGTAGTTCGTGTCGCCGTCTGTACGACGGTGTGGTGCGCTCGAAGGCGCTCTACGGAGCGCCCATCTGGGCGGGCACCCTCTGCGCCGAAAGTTTAGCGCTGCTGCGACGTCCGCAGCGCGCGATCGCGCAGAGAGGTGCACGGGCGTACTGCACCGTCTCCTACGAGGCGGCGTGCATGATAGCCGGGTCCCTTCCATGGGATCTCGAGGCTGGAGTCCTTCAAGCCGTGTATGTGGAGTGCGCCCTGGTGCGACTTAGTGGTGATCGCCCGTTTCCGGAGGAGATCAACCGCTGGAGACAGTCGGCTCGCGACGATCTCTTCCGGGAGTGGGCCTTGCGATTAGAGTCGCCTTCCGCGAGCGCGATGCTCGTGGGGGCCGTTCGACCCGTCCTGCGGGCCTGGGTGGAGAGGTCACATGGCGTACCGACGTACCACCTCACACAACTCCTCACAGGTCACGGTGTGTTCGCCAGATACCTGTGCAGGATTGTTGGGGTGGAGCCGGACGTCGTGTGTCGTCACTGCCCGGCCGGTGTCGTCGACACAGCGGCCCACACCCTTGCCGAGTGCACGGCATGGGACGGGCCGCGTTCTGCCCTCACGGGCATCGTTGGTGTGAATTTGTCGCTGCCAGCCGTGGTACAAGCCATGGCCGGCAGCCAGCAGTGTTGGGCCGCCGTCGCCTCGTTCGCCAGCCAGGTGATGGCGGCCAAGAGAGAGGAACTGCGGGTAAGGGAGCGGGCGGGTCACACGATTCCTCCCCGCCGTCCGGTCCGAGGGCGCCACCTAGCGGCTTTCATGCGCGCCCCCGACTAGTGTTTTTTGACCGTGGGCGGAAGGTCGGGGGACCTCCGCCCACCGATGGTCACCCGTGGCGACGGGCACCCTCCTCGTGTTCCGGACGGTGCCCACTTACGCACGCCCGCACCGGCCGTTCTCTACCCTCTCTGCTTTCAGAGAGGTGCTCGAGAACGGTGGAGGTGCGGGCTAGATTCTTCAGCTCCTTAGGGAGCTCCGGGGGGATCACTTAATTGGCCCCTCCGAGGCGAGCCCCGACTTCACGGGGCGCCCCTTGCCGGCTCGCAGTGATTTAACCTCTGGCCTACCCTGCGAGCCGGTTTAAGGTGAGACGGAACACCGCGGTGGTTTAGTGGGTATTACGGTCCGATCCCAGACCGTCGAGTCCCACACCCTGCTGCCCTCGCAGCGGGGTGACGGTGCCTAAATGCATTCCCCGCGTCAACAAAAAAAAAAAAAAAAAAAAAAAAAAAAAAAAAAAAAAAAAAAAAAAAAAAAACCTAACCTAACCTAACCATTAACCGTGTGGTGGCCGGCAGAATAGAATAGCCCCAACCCATATCCTCCCGTGGATGTCGTACGAGGCGACTAAGGGAGTGTGTGGAAAGTACTGACCCCCTGTAACTTTTCCACACACAGAAGCGGATGTCCCACCTAACCTAACCTAATCAACCAAACCTAAACAACGACCTCTGTCCTTGCATCAACACAATCTCGCAAACCTCTAACCTAACCAAGAAACTCCTTCCTACTCATCATGACCCCACGAACTCCCCACCAACATAATCTCGCAAACCCTCAACCACCTTATTTATAACTGCCCCAGACACTTAACTCACTCCTCCACCACATCACCTATATCGTAAATCAACTAAAACACTCTACCGGCACATAACATCTAAACACTTCACTAACTAAACAATCAACTTGCAAACGGTTCCAGGAGAAGGCGTATACCAAGCTTGGGGTTCTCCGGCGACTACTGCAAAGGGGGAGTTTCTAGAGGATTGGGCGGTGTCCACCGGCTTGGTGCTGTTGAACAGGGGGGCGGTCCACACCTGTGTGCGTCCCCAGGGTAGTTCTATCGTAGATTTATCGTTTGCCAGTTCTGCCCTGGTGGACCGTATACGGGGGTGGAGAGTGATGGAGGGGGTGGAGACCCTGTCGGACCATCGTTACATATGGTTCGACGTTGTCGCCGCTCCCTCGGCCACCCCCGCGGTGACTGATCGCCCGCTTGTAGGGGAGGGACCCCGGTGGCGGCTGAACACGCTGGACCGGGAGCTGGCCAGAGAGGCGGCAATTGTCGAGCGCTGGGCCGCTCCAAATGTCAACGGTCTGGACGTAGACGCGAGGGCGGAGAATCTCGCCGGTGCGATGGCTCGCGTCTGCGATGCGGCGATGCAGAGGGCAAGGCCGGTACCCCCGCGAAGGCAGGTGTACTGGTGGCGGCCTCACCTCGCTGAGATGCGAAAAACCTGTCACGCAGCTCAGCGACGGTATACCCGCAGTCGCGGGAGGCGCCGGAGAGACCTTGCCCAGGAGGAGATATTGCTCGCCGCGTACCGGGCCGCTCGGGCGGCCTTTAGCTCGGCAATCCGGGCCGCCAAGAATGCAGCCTGGAACGAGGGGCTCGAGAGTTTAAATGGGGATCCATGGGGGCACATTTACAAGGTTGTGAGCCAAAAGCTCAAACCTTGGGCGCCCCCCCTCACTACCTCTCTCGAGCCCCAATTTGTAGACGAAGTGGTCAGTTCCCTCTTCCCTGCGCGGGAAGAGTGGGTCCCTCCCTGTATGGCACCAAGCCGGGAAGTGCCGGATGGCGAGGCCGTCCCGCCCGTATCCGACGTCGAACTGGGGGTGGCGGTCCTAAAGTTAAAACTCAGGAATCGCGCCCCTGGTCCCGATGGCGTCCCTGGGCGAGTCGTCGGCCTCGTCATGCCGGAAATTGAAGAAGAGTCGCTGTCCCTGATGTCGGACTGTTTGGCGTCCGGAAGGGTCCCGCGACGATGGAAAACGGGGAAGCTCGTGCTGCTTCGTAAGCACGGGCGTCCCCCGGAGTCGCCGTCGGCCTACCGCCCCATCGTTCTGCTCGACGAGATGTGCAAGCTCTTCGAGCGGGTGCTCGCTGCGCGTCTCGTCGGGCATCTGGAGGGGGCTGGGCCGAATCTTAGCAGTGGCCAATACGGCTTTCGTCGCGGGAGGTCTACCCTCGACGCCGTGTCCCGACTCAGGGACAGCGTCGACGATGCCGTTGGCCAGGGGCAGGTGGTGTTGGCTGTGTCGCTCGACATAGCCAATGCCTTCAACACCCTCCCCTGGCCAACAATTGCCGAAGCGCTGAGGTACCACAACGTCCCGTGGTACCTCAGGCGCATCCTTGCGGACTATTTCGTCGACCGGGCCATAACTTACCCGGCTCGGTCGGCCGTGGTCCGCAAGCAAATGTCGTGTGGTGTTCCACAGGGGTCGGTGCTGGGTCCGCTCCTGTGGAACGTAGGATATGATTGGGTCCTGCGCGGTGCCAATCTTCAGGGAGTCGGCGTACTCTGTTACGCCGACGATACCCTTGTCACCGCGCGAGGACCCACTTTCCGAGACGCTGCCGTGCTTGCCACTGCAGGCACGGCCCAGGTCGTCAGTCGCATCAGGGCGCTCGGCCTCAGAGTGGCCCTCGAAAAGTCCGAGGCCATCTTTTTTCATGGGCCTCGGATGAGACCCCCTCGGGATGCCCAAATTGTGGTGAGTGGCACCTCCATCGCTGTCGGGAGGACCCTTAAATATCTGGGTCTCTTGCTCGACAGCCGGTGGGGGTTCATCGAGCATTTCCGGCAGCTGTCACCAAAGCTGGTGACGTTTGCCGGGATGCTCAGTAGGCTGCTCCCCAATAAAGGGGGACCGGGAAGTGCTTGCCGCCGCCTCTACGAGGGTGTGGTGCGCTCCAAGGCGCTCTATGGAGCGCCTATTTGGGCGGATGCCCTCAGCGCCGCGAACGTGGTTCAGCTGCGACGACCGCAGCGGATCGCGGCGCAGAGGGCTGCACGGGCGTACCGCACCGTGTCTTTTGAGGCGGCGTGCCTGTTGGCACGAAGTCCCCCGTGGGATCTCGAAGCAGGGGTCCTCAAGAGGGTCTACGAGGAGGGCACCCTGGTGCGACAAGTAGGAGGTCGCCCATTGCCGGAGCAGGTCGATCGCTGGAGACAGGAGGCTCGCGACGATCTGTTCCGACAATGGGCCTTGAGATGTGCGGCTCCGACCGCGAGCCGTGTGCTCGTGGGGGCCATCGGTCCCGTGCTCCGCCAGTGGGTGGAGCATGCGCAGGGGGCTCCGACCTACTTCCTCACCCAACTTCTCACGGGTCATGGCTGTTTTGCCAAATTCCTGTGGGAAGTGGTGGGGATCCTGTCGGAGCCCGTTTGTCATCACTGCGCAGGCGGTGCCGTAGATACGGCGGAGCATACGCTCGCTGTATGCGCCGCCTGGGACACACAGAGGTTGGCCCTCACGGGCATCATCGGCAGTGTAGGTTCGCTGCCGGCCGTCATTCTGTCTATGGCCGGCAGCGAAGAATGTTGGGCCGCCGTCGCCTCCTTCGCTCGGGAGGTGATGGCGGCAAAGAGAGAGGCCCTGCGGGAACGGGAGCGTGCAGGCCGCACGCTTCCGCCCCGCCGGGCACCAGTCAGGGGGCGACGGCGTATTGCATACGCCCAAGCCCCCGACTGATAGGGCCGTGGGCGGTGGGTCGGGGGGCCCACCGCTCACGCGAAAGGCCCTGAGGAGTCCGACGCCCCTTATGTGTTTCGGGGGCGTCGCTTCTATGTTGATTGGGGGGGGGTTAGGCCCCCCGTGTTGAGCTCGAAAGAGCGCCCCTTTGCCGGGCCGCCGTTGCTTAACAGTTTCTGTCTATCCGGCGGCCCGGCTAAGGCGAAGGAGAAACACCGTGGATAGGTTTTAGTGGGTAGTCCGGCCCGTTTTCCATCCTAGGGCCGGGAGTCCCACACGAAGCCGTCTCGCTCCCCCCCGCAGCGAGACGGTGAAGTGCGTAAATGCATCACCGACCACGTAAAAAAAAAAAAAAAAAAAACTATCTCAACTACGGGGTGCAGTCGGATAACCTCCACGTTGGCTTAGCCCTGCTTCTTGTCCTTTCTACTTCGGTGGGGGGAACGGAAGCCGGGACGCTGGTGCACCCTGGACAATGGTTATTGGTGTCCTCCTCGGAGGATTCTGGTAGCCATTGACCAAGTCCGACAAGCCCTTTTCAGGGCTAGCTGACCCCATGAAGGGGGTCGTAGTATGGCGGGCCTGCAAGGTCCGCGGCGTCGTTGTCGTTTTTCTTTGTTCTTCTTTTCTCCTTGTTTATTCTTCTCTCTTTCGTTTCTTGTCTTTGTTCTTTTATCTCTTCTGTCGCGGCAACGGCGCGCTGTTTGTCAGCTCCTTAGGGAGCTTGGTGGAGTCGTTTTCGGCCTCAACCGAGTCGAGCCTTAACAGGCAAGAGGACCTCATGAGGAGGTCGGGGCGTATGGGCCTGCAAGGCCCATGAGGACGGAAGTGACCGAAAGGTTGCATCGGGGAGGCCTGACCAGCCTCTCGTAGCCGGCCACGTTGTGTCGTGCAACGACCCCTGTCTCACGGTCTACAGGGTACGTGCGGCACAACGTGGCCGAAGGGGGCTTGCCTTAATTGGCTGGCCTGAGGGTGATACCCGAAACAAAAATCCGTGAAGGAAAGCACGTTAAAACCCGGCGGATACCTTGGCGACCTCCGCATGTAATAGCCCACTGCCGGGTGGGGCTTCGCCCGGTCAGTGCCCCCTATGCCCCATTACTCGTGGGAACAACATGATAAATAAAATTAAAAAACCTATAAACGAAGAGGAGAAATCCGAAGATCCCGGTCCCGACACCGTCCTTTTCAGGACGGGGTCGGGCCTACCCGACGACCATATGCTTACCCAAAGGACTCCGAAGCAAGATGTGTTGGATGAAAACGCCAGGAACAGGCCCCGAAGTGAACTTCGGGACCTGTTCCTCAAAGAGCCACGCGTCACCCTGTCTCGTTGCAGCGTGACGACGACGGCTTCAACTATGGAGACGGCGGACTGTTCTGACGCCGATAGTGAAGCAACAATGGTGGAAGTGAGTTCGCGCTCTGCGTCCCCCTTTCCACTGACCTCTCGATTCTTCCGCAGGCGGAAGACGGCTACGGGGTCTGTTACATTCAGCGACGATGAAGAGGAGATGCGCTGTTTGAGCGACTCCTCTTTGTCTGGTACTAGCAGACCCGGTTCAGCCGCCAAGAGGGGCCGTGGGCGCCCCCCTTCTACAGGAATGTATGTTGGTCTGGCAAAAGCCAAGGCCAAGCACACTGCGGCGCAGGAGCGCGCATCCGAGGAGGCTGCAGAAGAGGCCTACAGGAAGGAAGTGCAAGCTCCCTTCCTTAAAGGTGTCCCCACTTCAGTGGGGCCACCAATACTGGAGAAACCGGAGAAGCCGGTAACGGCTCAGACGTCTGAGGAGTTGACTGGGGGAATTGAGGAGGCGGTGGCGGTGATCAACACTGTCGCCGTCAAATCCAATAAAATAAAAGGCCAACTCGTGCGGGACCTCAGGGAAGCCGCAAACACCATCATAAAAAGTGTGCGGGAGTTGAAATCCCGCACGGAGTCAGAAGAGGTGGTGCTCCTCAACGTGGAGTTAATAGCCCTTAGGGCTGAGATGGAGGGCCTAAAACAGGCAGCGGCCTCCTTCGCCCCGGCGATGACGCGCGATGAGATCGGCTTCATGATAGACGCGCGTCTCGCTGGGGTCGTGGACCGCCTGCCCCCTGAGGTGCCAGTCCGGCCTCCACTGGCTGCGGACGCACGGAACGCTGCGCGCGCCTCGCGTTCCGCTGCGGCTGGCTCCTCCGTGTCTGCTCCCACACGGAAGGCCAAGGATCCTCCGCCATCGGCCTCAAGTCGGGAGGCTCCTGTCGCCACCTCGGTGGCCTCGTGTCCTGCTCTTCCCTCAATCCCTTCCTCATCATCTGGCGTGGTCGTCCAGGAGAAGAGGAAGAGGGCGAAGAAGGTAAGCGCTGCGGCAGCAGAAGCCGCAGCTGCTCGGCAAGTGCACACTTCGTCCCCCCAAACTGCCCCTCAGCCACTTACTGAGGGGTGGAATGTGGCTGCCAGACGCCAAACAAAGGCCGCAGCTACCTCGGCGCCGGTCAACGCCAAGAAAAAGAAGAGCGTCCCAAAACCCCGCGCGCCTCGCACTGCTGCAGTAACACTTACGCTGCAGCAGGGCGCTACGGAGTCGGGAATGACGTACGCAAGCGTACTTGCCGAGGCCGAGAGGTTAGTTAACCTTAAAAGCCTCGGCATTGACGGACTGCGTTTCCGCGCCGCCGCCACTGGGGGAAAGATCCTCGAGGTAAGCGGCGCGGATCGAGATAAGAAGGCGGACGCTCTAGCCGAAAAGCTCCGGTCGGCGCTAGGGGAGGACGTGGTTCGGGTTGCCAGGCCTGAGAAATGCGCGGAGCTGCGCATCACAGGCCTTGGCGATACCGCCACTAAGGAGAAGGTGGCTGCAGTTGTGGCTGAAGTCGGAGGATGCAGCGTGGGTGGTGTCAAGGTGGGTGAAATAATTTGCCCACCAGGTCGTCAGAGCACCTGCTGGGTCAAGTGCCCGGTCGTGGCGGCCAGGAAATTGGTAGATGGTCGCCGCATCACGATCGGGTGGTCCAGTGTTCGGGCCACCCTCCTGGAGCCTCGAGTCCAGCGGTGCTTTCGCTGCTTGGACTCGGGGCATGTCGGAGCACGGTGCATTTGCGAAGTTGATCGCAGTGCGCTGTGCTTCCGGTGTGGACAACCGGGCCACAAGGCGGCCGGTTGTGCTTTGGAGCCCAGGTGCCCCCTCTGTTCCACAGATGGTGCACCGGCTGCCCACCGCCTGGGCACCAAAACTTGTGATGCGGCTACCCGAAAGCGAGGACGTCGCGGTGGTAGAAGACGTGGTGTGGCACAATCCGCTACCACCACTCAGTCTTCACCGCCGATTGAGGAGAGGATGGACACCGCCCAATCTTAAATGGCCTGCATCTCTCTACTGCAGGCCAACGCCAACCACTGTGTCGCTGCTCAGGATGTCCTAATGCAGTCCATGGCACAGTGGCAGGCGAACGTCGTCGTCGTCAGCGAGCCGTATTTGGTCCGCGATCGTAGCGACTGGGCTGGCGACAGCGACGGCTTAGTGGCCATAGTCGCCCGTCAGGGTGCGGTTGGCGCGTCCACCTTCAGCAGGGTGCTGAGGGGGCGTGGTTGTGTTTTAGCCCTGATGGGTGGCTTTGCAGTAGTTGGGGTGTACATTTCCCCCAGCAGGAGTCTCGCCGAGTTCGAACTGGTGCTCGCCGAAGTCGAGACCCTGCTGGCGGACGTACGCCCCACCCCTGCCTTGGTCGTCGGGGATTTCAACGCCCATTCGCGAGTTTGGGGTTCCCCGGCGACCGATGTTAGGGGAGAGGTGTTGGAGGAGTGGGCGGTGTCAATTGGCTTGGTGCTGTTAAACAGGGGGGTGGTCCACACTTGTGTCCGGCCCCAGGGTAGTTCAATCGTCGATCTTTCGTTTGCCAGTTCTGCCTTGGTGGACCGGATACGGGGGTGGAGAGTGATCGAGGGGGTGGAGACCATGTCGGACCATCGATACATATGGTTCGACGTTGTCGCCGCTCCCTCGGTCAACCCTGCGGTGACTGATCGCCCCCTTGCAGGGGAGGGACCCCAGTGGCGGCTGAACACGCTGGACCGGGAACTGGCCAGAGAGGCGGCAATTGTCGAGCGCTGGGCCGCTCCTAATGTCGACGGTCTGGACGTAGACGTGAGGGCTGAGAATCTCGCCGGTGCGATGACTCGCGTCTGCGACGCGGCGATGCAGAGGGCAAGGCCGGTACCTCCGCGAAGGCAGGTGTACTGGTGGCGGCCTCACCTCGCTGAGATGCGAAAATCCTGTCACGCAGCTCAGCGACGGTACACCCGCAGTCGTGGGAGGCGCCAGAGAGACCTTGCCCAGGAGGAGATATTGCTAGCCGCGTACCGGGCCGCTCGGGCGGCCTTTAGCTCGGCAATCCGGGCCGCCAAGAATGCAGCCTGGAACGAGGGGCTCGAGAGTTTAAATGGGGATCCATGGGGGCACATTTACAAGGTTGTGAGCCAAAAGCTCAAACCTTGGGCGCCCCCCCTCACTACCTCTCTCGAGCCCCAATTTGTAGACGAAGTGGTCAGTTCCCTCTTCCCTGCGCGGGAAGAGTGGGTCCCTCCCTGTATGGCACCAAGCCGGGAAGTGCCGGATGACGAGGCCGTCCCGCCCGTATCCGACGTCGAACTGGGGGTGGCGGTCCTAAAGTTAAAACTCAGGAATCGCGCCCCTGGTCCCGATGGCGTCCCTGGGCGAGTCGTCGGCCTCGTCATGCCGGAAATTGAAGAAGAGTCGCTGTCCCTGATGTCGGACTGTTTGGCGTCCGGAAGGGTCCCGCGACGATGGAAAACGGGGAAGCTCGTGCTGCTTCGTAAGCACGGGCGTCCCCCGGAGTCACCGTCGGCCTACCGCCCCATCGTTCTGCTCGACGAGATGTGCAAGCTCTTCGAGCGGGTGCTCGCTGCGCGTCTCGTCGGGCATCTGGAGGGGGCTGGGCCGAATCTTAGCAGTGGCCAATACGGCTTTCGTCGCGGGAGGTCCACCCTTGACGCCGTGTCCCGACTCAGGGACAGCGTCGACGATGCCGTTGGCCAGGGGCAGGTGGTGTTGGCTGTGTCGCTCGACATAGCCAATGCCTTCAACACCCTCCCCTGGCCAACAATTGCCGAGGCGCTGAGGTACCACAACGTCCCGTGGTACCTCAGGCGCATCCTTGCGGACTATTTCGTCGACCGGGCCATAACTTACCCGGCTCGGTCGGCCGTGGTCCGCAAGCAAATGTCGTGTGGTGTTCCACAGGGGTCGGTGCTGGGTCCGCTCCTGTGGAACGTAGGATATGATTGGGTCCTGCGCGGTGCCAATCTTCAGGGAGTCGGCGTACTCTGTTACGCCGACGATACCCTTGTCACCGCGCGAGGACCCACTTTCCGAGACGCTGCCGTGCTCGCCACTGCGGGCACGGCACAGGTCGTCAGTCGCATCAGGGCGCTCGGCCTCAAGGTGGCCCTCGAAAAATCCGAGGCCCTCTTCTTCCATGGGCCTCGGATGAGACCCCCTCGGGATGCCCAAATTGTGGTGGGTGGCACCTCCATCGCTGTCGGGAGGACCCTTAAATATCTGGGTCTCTTGCTCGACAGCCGGTGGGGGTTCGTCGAGCATTTCCGGCAGCTTTCACCAAAGTTGGTGACGTTTGCCGGGATGCTCGGTAGGCTGCTCCCCAATAAAGGGGGACCGGGAAGTGCATGCCGCCGTCTCTACGAGGGTGTGGTACGCTCCAAGGCGCTCTATGGGGCGCCTATTTGGGCGGATGCCCTCAGCGCCGCGAACGTGGTCCAGCTGCGACGACCGCAGCGGATCACGGCGCAGAGGGCTGCACGGGCGTACCGCACCGTGTCTTTCGAGGCGGCGTGCCTGTTGGCACAAAGTCCCCCTTGGGATCTCGAAGCAGGGGTCCTTAAGAGGGTCTACGAGGAGGGCGCCATGGTGCGACAACAAGGAGGTCGCCCGTTGCCGGAGCAGGTCAATCGCTGGAGACAGGAGGCTCGCGACGATCTGTTCCGGCAATGGGCCTTGAGATGTGCGGCTCCGACCGCGAGCCGAGTGCTCGTGGGGGCCATCGGTCCCGTGCTCCGCCAGTGGGTGGAGCATGCGCAGGGGGCTCCGACCTACTTCCTCACCCAACTTCTCACGGGTCATGGCTGTTTTGCCAAATTCCTGTGGGAAGTGGTGGGGATCCTGTCGGAGCCCGTTTGTCATCACTGCGCAGGCGGCGCCGTAGATACGGCGCAGCATACGCTCGCTGTGTGCGCCGCCTGGGACACGCAGAGGTTGGCCCTCACGGGCATCATCGGCAGTGTAGGTTCGCTGCCGGCCGTCATTCTCTCTATGGCCGGCAGCGAAGAATGTTGGGCCGCCGTCGCCTCCTTCGCTCGGGAGGTGATGGCGGCAAAGAGAGAGGCCCTGCGGGAACGGGAGCGTGCAGGCCGCACGCTTCCGCCCCGCCGGGCACCAGTCAGGGGGCGACGGCGTATTGCATACGCCCAAGCCCCCGACTGATAGGGCCGTGGGCGGTGGGTCGGGGGGCCCACCGCTCACGCGAAAGGCCCTGAGGAGTCCGACGCCTCTTATGTGTTTCGGGGGCGTCGCTTCTATGTTGATTGGGGGGGGGTTAGGCCCCCCGTGTTGAGCTCGAAAGAGCGCCCCTTTTCCGGGCCGCCGTTGCTTAACAGTTTCTGTCTATCCGGCGGCCCGGCTAAGGCGAAGGAGAAACACCGTGGATAGGTTTTAGTGGGTAGTCCGGCCCGTTTTCCATCCTAGGGCCGGGAGTCCCACACGAAGCCGTCTCGCTCCCCCCCCGCAGCGAGACGGTGAAGTGCGTAAATGCATCACCGACCACGTAAAAAAAAAAAAAAAAAAAAAAAAACTATCTCAACTACATAGTATAGTTATCTGTGGATCTCAACTACATAGTATAGTTATCTGTGGATCTCAACTACATAGTATAGTTATCTGTGGATCTCAACTACATAGTATAGTTATCTGTGGATCTCAACTACATAGTATAGTTGTCTGTGGATCTCAACTACATAGTATAGTTATCTGTGGATCTCAACTACATAGTATAGTTATCTGTGGATCTCAACTACATAGTATAGTTATCTGTGGATCTCAACTACATAGTATAGTTATCTGTGGATCTCAACTACATAGTATAGTTATCTGTGGATCTCAACTACATAGTATAGTTATCTGTGGATCTCAACTACATAGTATAGTTATCTGTGGATCTCAACTACATAGTATAGTTGTCTGTGGATCTCAACTACATAGTATAGTTATCTGTGGATCTCAACTACATAGTATAGTTGTCTGTGGATCTCAACTACATAGTATAGTTGTCTGTGGATCTCAACTACATAGTATAGTTATCTGTGGATCTCAACTACATAGTATAGTTGTCTGTGGATCTCAACTACATAGTATAGTTGTCTGTGGATCTCAACTACATAGTATAGTTATCTGTGGATCTCAACTACATAGTATAGTTATCTGTGGATCTCAACTACATAGTATAGTTATCTGTGGATCTCAACTACATAGTATAGTTATCTGTGGATCTCAACTACATAGTATAGTTATCTGTGGATCTCAACTACATAGTATAGTTATCTGTGGATCTCAACTACATAGTATAGTTATCTGTGGATCTCAACTACATAGTATAGTTATCTGTGGATCTCAACTACATAGTATAGTTATCTGTGGATCTCAACTACATAGTATAGTTATCTGTGGATCTCAACTACATAGTATAGTTATCTGTGGATCTCAACTACATAGTATAGTTATCTGTGGATCTCAACTACATAGTATAGTTATCTGTGGATCTCAACTACATAGTATAGTTATCTGTGGATCTCAACTACATAGTATAGTTATCTGTGGATCTCAACTACATAGTATAGTTATCTGTGGATCTCAACTACATAGTATAGTTATCTGTGGATCTCAACTACATAGTATAGTTATCTGTGGATCTCAACTACATAGTATAGTTATCTGTGGATCTCAACTACATAGTATAGTTATCTGTGGATCTCAACTACATAGTATAGTTATCTGTGGATCTCAACTACATAGTATAGTTATCTGTGGATCTCAACTACATAGTATAGTTATCTGTGGATCTCAACTACATAGTATAGTTATCTGTGGATCTCAACTACATAGTATAGTTGTCTGTGGATCTCAACTACATAGTATAGTTGTCTGTGGATCTCAACTACATAGTATAGTTGTCTGTGGATCTCAACTACATAGTATAGTTATCTGTCGATCTCAACTACATAGTATAGTTATCTGTGGATCTCAACTACATAGTATAGTTATCTGTGGATCTCAACTACATAGTATAGTTGTCTGTGGATCTCAACTACATAGTATAGTTGTCTGTGGATCTCAACTACATAGTATAGTTGTCTGTGGATCTCAACTACATAGTATAGTTATCTGTGGATCTCAACTACATAGTATAGTTATCTGTGGATCTCAACTACATAGTATAGTTATCTGTGGATCTCAACTACATAGTATAGTTATCTGTGGATCTCAACTACATAGTATAGTTATCTGTGGATCTCAACTACATAGTATAGTTATCTGTGGATCTCAACTACATAGTATAGTTATCTGTGGATCTCAACTACATAGTATAGTTATCTGTGGATCTCAACTACATAGTATAGTTATCTGTGGATCTCAACTACATAGTATAGTTATCTGTGGATCTCAACTACATAGTATAGTTATCTGTGGATCTCAACTACATAGTATAGTTATCTGTGGATCTCAACTACATAGTATAGTTATCTGTGGATCTCAACTACATAGTATAGTTATCTGTGGATCTCAACTACATAGTATAGTTATCTGTGGATCTCAACTACATAGTATAGTTATCTGTGGATCTCAACTACATAGTATAGTTATCTGTGGATCTCAACTACATAGTATAGTTATCTGTGGATCTCAACTACATAATATAGTTATCTGTGGATCTCAACTACATAGTATAGTTATCTGTGGATCTCAACTACATAGTATAGTTGTCTGTGGATCTCAACAGATCTCAACTGCATAATTTATAGTTATCTGTGGATATCAATCTATTTGGAAATCCAAAATGTTTTGACAACCATCAAAAATGGGATATTGGCCTGTCAATTTTGACAAATGATGGTTGCGAAAACCAAATGGTTTCATCGTCAGTGCCCACCTTAAATGTGGACCTTTAGGACAGGTCATCATTTTATCGGTTAAAGTTTTAGGAATAGGAAACAAAAACGAAAAAGTTCATTTTTTCAAGTTGTTTATTGGTCGTGTCAAAATACACAACAATTCCATAATTTACGATATATAAACCTCTTTTTATAAAAAAAGAAACTGACGCTCCACCGACCGGCGTTAGACAGGAGCGCACATTTATATTTGTACATATAAAAATAGATCAGTTAAACTTACGACTAGTCTAACCTAGGAGTTAGGAGGAGAACACGTCGACTACTCGACGTTTAAATGCACAGTCTGTTCAAGTATGATATGAAACTACCATTGGAGCACCATTTCATTAAATATTTAAGATCGCAGAGACGTCATTCGTGTTACAAAACACAACACAAACATTGTTCTATCTACCGCACTATAATTAATATTATACATATTAACAGTAGGTCCCGTAGCCGAGGAAGCGCGGACACTCCTCTCTCCAGCGCGACAGGGCGACGTCGACCGACGTCCAGAGTGTGAGCGGACGAACCGACACTATGGGGGCGTACTATTCCCTATTCTGTGCTATGGGCTGCATTCACAAATGAAATAGGAATATTTAAATTTAAGCTGAATTTACCTTGATTTCGAAAAACAGTTGATACCGATATGTAAGTTAAGGAGCGATAAGTTATTTTATGTCCATTTATGCGCTCTTCCCTGACGTATACATTTCTTTTAAAGATGGGTATTGTTTGGATGGTGACATGTTATCAAAATGACAGGATCGCTCGAGAGCGCGGAGAGCGGCGGCTCGACTCTCGACTCGGGCTCTCGCACTCCACAGTACCGGCTCGCGTCCATGCAGCCTACATCTATCTACTCACGTGGTACGTACTTAATATTAACTCTTAGCTACTCGTATATCTAACACATTTAGTTGGGGTTAGGTACATACATCCATACAAACTTTCGTACTACCTACTATGATACAAGGCTGCACTCCGCTGCTTCGACACTATCGACTATCACTCACTATGCTATGGTACATTACGTTCAGTTCCATTAAAATGACTGTCCATGATCACTCGCCCCACGCTGAGTGCGGTTCGTTTTAGGATCAGTAACGATACATTTAACTATTTCTCAGCCGTTTTATAATTATATTTGTATAACTGTGCTAGTGCTAGTGCTAGTGACGAAGTTTAACGCGTACGTAACGCCGCCGCCTGAAGTTTCGTACACATTGTGGGTTACGTGCGTTTTAAACAGCTCACTCATACACTGAAATGGTACTAATTTTTTAAGCTTAAAAATTATACAAGGAACTTTAGCAGAACTAGCTTATTATAAAAATTCGAAGCTATCTATTACATAACATAGGGAAATTTCGGTTCAATATTTGTAGAAAACACATAAATATTATTCTAATCACAATTGTTGCGATAGTTCCACTCAGTTAAGTTATTTTAGTATATTTAAAATTTATTTCAAAAATATTCTGTAACTCGCCACCACGCGGACCTCGCCATCACAAGTATGAGAGACGAACGAGAATAGTCAAATGTGATACATCACTACACGATACTTGCAAACGATGCAATAAGCGTTCCAGGGAGAGCGAGCCCCGCACGTCCGCGCGCCGTGCCCGGCGCGTCCGCCGTCACACGTCCGTGTGGCGCGCGGGCGGGGCGGGCGGCGCCAGCGCGTCCGACTCCGCGTCCGACTCCTCGATCTCGCACAGGTTGGCGGACAGGTCACTGTCCGAGGCGTCGTCGTCGCCGCCCAGCAGCGAGTTCCGCTCCTCTGCAAGGCAGGGTGCGGACGTCAGGGGGGTGCGACAGGGCGGAGGGACGGGGTGGGGGGAGGGGGAGGCACTCACCCAGCAGCGTGATAAGGCTCGCTGCGTCCGGCGCCCGCAGCGAGCGCGCGCGCAAGGAGTCGCCGTCCGACGCGCCCATGCAGTACGACGACACTGAAACGTGACGCACCAGGGTCACTCGCCCGTACGGTGAGCGAGAGGGCCTCGGCCACGAGGGCCGACTCCCCCCTACCTCCACGGGGGTTGCCTGCGGAGCCGTCGAGCGCAGGAAGCGAACAGCAGTATAATATTATGTATCGTGGGTGTAGGTTAGTCTCACCGTCGGGTGGCTCGTCGGGAGCGAGGACAGGAATGCGGCGGCGCGGGGCCGGCGAGGACGCGGAGGACGAGTCGGGGCGCTCGGAGCCCGCCGCCACCTCGCTGATGCCGGGGAGCGCGCCCGCGCCGCCGCACCAGTCCGAGCAGTCCCAGTGGTAGCCGCCGACCAGCCGCGGCTCCATCGGCCCAGCACGTCGCACCGCGTCCGGGCTGCGCACCTTGCAGCCCTTCAGATCTGCAACAGGAGCACTGCCGGCTGGAAATGGGGCCAGGTGCGAGGTGCGGGAGGGGACGGGTCCCGGTGGGGACGCTCACCGTTGTATATCTTGTTGTCGACGAAGGTGTGCAGGTGCATCTGCTCGGACCAGGGCTTGCGGTCGGCGACGTCGATGTTGAGGTTCCGGCGGTAGTCGGGCGGGATGCCCTCGAGCTCGTCGCCGGCGGACCCGTAACTGCGCAGCGTGTCGACGTTGTTGAGCGGCGGGTCGGCGCAGGAGGCGGGCCGGTCGCGCACCGCCTCCAGGTTGGACAGCTTGGAGGCGCGCGGCGGCAGCTTGCCGGGTGCAAGGCAGTTGAGCGGTGCTGGCGGCGGCGCGCGGCGGCGACGTGCTAGTAACAGCGCGGGCGCTAGCAGCAGCAGCGCCAGGCCCGCGCCGGCCGCCGCCAGAGGCCAGCGCGCGGCGCACGCCCACTGCCACGCGTCCCGTAACGCGCCGCCCCCCGAGCCCACGTCCGCGCCCGCGCCGCCCGCCATCACCGCGTCCGAGTATAGCGGGTTGCCACAGTTCATGCCTGCGTCCGACACCCAAACGTTATATTATGCTTCGTCGTGTTTGGACCACTACCGAGGGTCGGCAGAAAATACAAGCGGGAATCATCTCTCGTCATGATTCTGAACGTGCAATTTATTATATCAGGCACCCCTAATAGTACGCTAGTTGACTCAAGTCCAATTATACAAAATTATGTAGATTTCTATTTCACGTACTTCCTCACCACGCGGTGCTCCTACTGACAAACGGCAATATGCTCGCCAACGTTAGGTAGTTAAGTAGGTATTGGCGAAATGTGGGCGTATTAAACGCTTCTGTCTCGTGACCTCGTGTGACCAGAAACGAGATTGACTTTATCTTGTCGACGAAAAGGCATTTATTCAGTGATGTCTCAGTGCTTAACGCGGTCAAAACCGGAAGCGATCACCGTATGGTGAGAGGCGCACTGATCTGAATATTAAGCTAGAGAGATCGCGCTTGTTGAAGTCTACGTTCTGTTCTGCGCCCATCCATTTCCAAAACCCGGAGAACTCCAGAACCGCTTCGAACGCCTAGCAGATTGCAATGACATGGACTCATATGGTAACGGGTTCGTGGAAGCTGTCCTGACGGCTGGTTCTAGCTTTTGTACGCCCACTACTGAAGCCCACTACTGACATTACTGACGACGGACTGCGGTGGCCCCAATGGTGATTTAACATCACATTCACTTTCATCATAAGGTAGCGATTCAGGAATTAATTTCGCGTTTGAAAATATTATGCAGGCAAGTATAATAAATGATATATTATACATTTAGACGCACCGGTCTTGTCAGGCGGACAGAGGCAGCGGAAGGAGCCGGGCTCGTTGAGGCACGTGGCGCCGTTGAGGCACGGCTCGCCCGCGCACTCGTCCACGTCGTACTGGCAGCGCGGGCCGTAGTAGCCGCGGCACCGGCACGACGGGCCCCACTCGCCTTCCTCGCACGCGCCGCCGTGCGCGCACACGTCCGCCGTGCACCAGCGTCCGAGCTCGCAGCGCACGCCGCCCAGCCCGGGCGCACAGGCGCAGCGCCAGCCCGCGTCCGCGTCCGGCGCGCACGAGCCCCCGTGCAGGCAGGGCGCGCTCGCGCACGGCTCCGTGTCCAGCTCGCACTGCGGCCCGGCGAAGCGCGCGTGGCACGAGCACGAGTAGCCCTCGGGCGCGTCGCGACACGTGCCGCCGTGCGCGCACGGGTAGGCCGCGCAGGGCGAAGGCGGCGGCAGCGCGGCGCACTCGTCCGCCACGCGCACGCGCACGCGCCGCAGCAGCAGCGCGCGTCCGTCGCGCGACGTGCCGCCCTCCTCCAGCGGCAGCGGACTGCCGCCCAGCTGCACGTCTGCGAGGCACCCGTGGAAGCCGTAGGTCACCTGCCGAACGGACCGTCACATACAGGGTGTTACATTCACATGGGTCAGTATGGGAAGGTCTGACACTATAACCACAAACACAAAATACCACCACACACATACAATTGGTTTTTAGGAACCAAATCGTCGATTTTAGTAAATATTGAATTCACAGATTTAAATAAATACTTGTACTCCGCTCGGGAATCGAACCGGGGCCTTTTGAAAAATACTACAGTTACACTATTTTTATTTAGAGACCTACACACTCCATAGTGTGTAGTAAATATTACTATGAAATATAATGTCTATTAATAAAATGCATTGTGTTTGAGGGCCTTTCTCTACTAACAGGACAATCATGGTCCAAGCATTATTTTAACTTTGGCTATATTAATGCATTGTGTTTGAGGGCCTTTCTCTACTAACAGGACAATCATGGTCCAAGCATTATTTTAACTTTGGCTATATTAATGCATTGTGTTTGAGGGCCTTTCTCTACTAACAGGACAATCATGGTCCAAGCATTATTTTAACTTTGGCTATATTAATGCATTGTGTTTGAGGGCCTTTCTCTACTAACAGGACAATCATGGTCCAAGCATTATTTTAACTTTGGCTATATTAATGCATTGTGTTTGAGGGCCTTTCTCTACTAACAGGACAATCATGGTCCAAGCATTATTTTAACTTTGGCTATATTAATGCATTGTGTTTGAGGGCCTTTCTCTACTAACAGGACAATCATGGTCCAAGCATTATTTTAACTTTGGCTATATTAATGCATTGTGTTTGAGGGCCTTTCTCTACTAACAGGACAATCATGGTCCAAGCATTATTTTAACTTTGGCTATATTAATGCATTGTGTTTGAGGGCCTTTCTCAACTAACAGGACAATCATGGTCCAAGCATTATTTTAACTTTGGCTATATTAATGCATTGTGTTTGAGGGCCTTTCTCTACTAACAGGACAATCATGGTCCAAGCATTATTTTAACTTTGGCTATATTAATGCATAGTTCTATTTATTAACACACATAATATATAACCTGTTATTTAAGGAGCCAAGCTTAATCAATATTTAGAATCATAATCTTTTCATAAATTCGGTCTAAAAGCCACTAAAAACAGTCCTCTGTTATGTCCTAATTCCGGATCAAGTATGATTCGGTTCGGTTTTTATTAGTTGTATTTAAAAATGTAAAATCTTATAACTCTATAAACATAAAGAATATTGAATGCATGTAAACAAAAAACCATTATAAGTTTAGAGATTTTTTTTAGTACTAAAAACTAGTGTTCGAATTTTGTCAGTCCTCTGTCACAATTTGAATAACGCGTCACAAAAATATTAAACACTATTGTGGTTACATTTTGCGTGAAACGGAACGTTAACAGTGTGAAGTTTACTCGGTCGCCATGCTAATCAAGTCGCCGCCATTTTGCGCAGTGACAACTTCACGTCTGTGTGGGAGCCCCGTCTCTGTAGTGTGGAGTGAACATTCCTCTGATAAGTCTATTTTACGGTGATTTGTGTGTTATTATATTTATTTTGCTGTGTGATGATTTATAGCTGTTTCTGTTTTATGAAGTAATATTTAAACTGATATGTGGTATGACATTTTTTTAAGTAAAAATAAGTCCTCTGGAAATTTATAACAGAGGAGTGAGGACTGTTCGATGTGACAGAGGACTGTTTTATTTGACGTCCGTGTATTTTATTAATATTCTTTATTCTATTCACTTGGAATATAAAATAATACAGACCTGTTTTAAAAACAAAATTGCCTATAATTCGAGAAATAAGGGAAAATTAAAATGGTTTCTTGTTGAGCGGAGCGTATCTAAGACGACAAGTGTAAATCGTTTGTGTGCCAACTCCTCCGAAACGGCTCGACCGATTTTGACCAAATTTGGTATGCTGGTCGACATCATACCCGGGAGTGCATATCTCTGAAATCATGAAAATAGAGCATAAAAAAAATTAAGGAAATTTGCCCCGCTCAACATTTGCAATTAGTAGCATGCATTGCATACCTAGTTTATTGAGCGGAGTTTACGAAGCTCTTTCTTAGACGACTCGTGTATTTCGTTCGTGATCGAAGTCCTCCTAAACGACTGGACCGATCTTTTTGAAATTTGGCACGGTCATAGTGACCATCACCGTGAGTGCATATATCTGAATTCATAAAGATCGGTCCAGTCGTTTAGGAGTTCGACCCGGATCGACCAACTCAGCTCAATTATTGCAACAGCAGAAAGCATTGTGCATACCTAGTATGTATTTATACTATATAACTATCTATCGACTTAACATAATGTTTAATTTTCTAGAAAAATAGGGTTCACGCAAGTTTCACGCATGCATCGTGAGGTCACACCCGCGTGTCAACAATGTGAGGCTTCCGGCGAAGACACGGCATTCCACAAGTTGGTGGAATGCTCAGTGCGGGCGAGTCAGCGCCGGGACCTCGTGGTGGGTCTGGGCGTAAATACCTTCTCGATGGAGACCATGGAGAGCCTATAATGGGTAACTATGAAACCCTATATTATGCGTGGCCCGACACGCACTTGGCCGTTTTTTTGTTTCTAACCAAGTTAACAAACTTCCAGAACTAACAGATTTTATACGAAGATGCAATTTTTATTACGTGTTAACGGATTAACGTTAACTTGCGTTAAAATTTCTAAAAAGTAACGCATTATTTTTAGCGACGTTAATTGTAACATTAACGAAGTTAACTTTTTCAGTAACGGATTAGCGATTAATGAAGTTAACTATTTGATTAACGGTGCCCAGCTATGTTGATATCTTTCTTTTTGGTACGGAACCCTTTGAGCGCGGGTCCGACTCGCACTTGGCCGGTTTTTTTATTTTTACTAAAATGGTGACATGGTTCCTAAGAACAGATTTTCTTATGTCTTATAGTTTCACACTTTCCCATACTGACCCATATGAATGTTATAGCCTGTATACTAAAAGTCAAAGTAAAGAAATTAATTTAGACAACAAATAATTAGGTATCAGTCCCAAGAACAGAGACGCTTCGGTCGAACAGTAGACTTCGGGAATGTACACTCTTCGCTCGTCTCGTTCGCTCGCCTCGGTGGCGGTGGCGGTGAGGGTGGCGGTGGCGGTGGCGGTGACGGTGGCGGTGGCGGTGGCGGTGAGGGTGGCGGTGGCGGTGGCGGTGGCGGTGAGGGTGGCGGTGGCGGTGGCGGTGCGGGGGCGGTGAGGGTGGCGGTGGCGGTGGCGGTGAGGGTGGCGGTGGCGGTGAGGGTGGCGGTGGCGGTGAGGGTGGCGGTGAGGGTGGCGGTGGCGGTGGCGGTGCAGGGGCGGTGAGGGTGGCGGTGGCGGTGAGGGTGGCGGTGGCGGTGAGGGTGGCGGTGGCGGTGGCGGTGAGGGTGGCGGTGGCGGTGAGGGTGGCGGTGGCGGTGGCGGTGACGGTGGCGGTGGCGGTGAGGGTGGCGGTGGCGGTGGCGGTGGCGGTGAGGGTGGCGGTGACGGTGGCGGTGGCGGTGAGGGTGGCGGTGGCGGTGGCGGTGACGGTGGCGGTGGCGGTGAGGGTGGCGGTGGCGGTGGCGGTGACGGTGGCGGTGAGGGTGGCGGTGGCGGTGAGGGTGGCGGTGGCGGTGGCGGTGACGGTGGCGGTGGCGGTGAGGGTGGCGGTGGCGGTGGCGGTGACGGTGGCGGTGAGGGTGGCGGTGACGGTGGCGGTGGCGGTGAGGGTGGCGGTGGCGGTGGCGGTGGCGGTGGTCAGTTATAATGAATTGTAGTTATCGTTTTGTGTGTGTTATTATTTTTTCATCACTTCTATTCACAAAGTGGCGTTTTGTTCCTACATAAGTGCTCCTAAAGTAGCTCTTTTTTGTTCAGAGGCTTTTTAGCGGGCAATTATGATATTTGAATATGGAACATGAATATTCACTATGGTCGAACAGTAGAACTCGCGAACATTAAAAACATTATTTGAGCATTTTTCCCCCATTTCCCCCCAATCCAAAAAAGCTCTCGATGAAAAAATTGTAATAAATCAAGGAATACTTGTGCCAAGTTTCGTGAAGATCGGATGAAATCTGTGGCTACTGCAACAATATATCTTCTGGCGTCCTACCTGCTCAGTTGCGAAGGCGTGCGCGTGACGCTCGAGTGCGGCGCCCAGCAGCACGCGGTCGGCGCGCACGTCCAGCACCGCGTGGGGCGCCGCGCCCGCGCCCATCGCCGCGCGCCGGTCCACGCCCAGCCGCACGCCCGCCCCGCGCCGCTCTAGGCGCAGCGAGTGCCACTCGCCGTCCGCCGCCGCTACCGGCGCGCGCACCAACAGCGGGCCCGCACCCAGCTCCATGCGGAACTGTACATAGCCCTCCGCCAGCTCCAGCACAGCGTGGTCCACCCGCCCACCCAGCGTCAGTAGAGTGCCGCGCGGGCGCCGCGTGCGGAAGCGCAGCGTCACCTCCAGCTCGTCGTCGGGCACGCGCGCGCCCGCCACCGCGCCGCGCTCCACGCGGTACAGCAGGTAGCCGTCGCCCTCCAGCCGCAGCACGGGCGGGGGCCGCGCGCCCGGCGCCGCCGCGACCAGCTCGCAGCGCTCGCCCGCGTGGCCCGGCGTGCAGCGACAAGCGGCGCGCACGGCGTGCATGGGCGCCACCAGCGCCAGCACGTCGGCGCACACGGGGCGCACCCCGCGCAGCAGCACGACGCGCTCCTCGCACACGCCGTGCTCGCAGCCGCCGCACGCCGCGCGAGGCAGCTCCTCCACCACGAGGCGCGCGCGCTCCTCCACGCGCTCCAGGTGCCGGTGCACGCGCCGCCGCAGCGCCTCGGCTGGCAGCACGCCGCCAGCCGCGCGCACCGTGAAGGCAACGTCCAGGTCGCGCGCCACCTGCCGCCGGGCGCGTGTCGCCTCGCCCTCCCCTTCCGCCTCGCCATCCACGTCCACGTCAGAAGGCTGGACGCTGACGATCACGACGTCGCCGGGCTCGCCGTCGGTCGCCTCGGCGACGGCGCGCAGGAACCCCTTGCGATGACCGAGAACGAAGTCGCGGTCGGTGACCTCGCGGAAGCGGATCGCGATCGCGCCCGCGAGCATCTCGTCGGAGACGAGGGTCACGGTGACCTTGACGGTCGCGCAGCTGACGAACTTGCCGTCGTCGACGGTGACGTTGAGCCGGTAGTCGCCCACGTCCAGACGAGGCGCAGCCCGCAGTGTGCCGTCGGCCGGCGCCAGCTCGAACAGGTCAGTGGGCGCGTAGGGCGCGCCGTCGACGGGCGCCAGCGCGTACGTCAGCGTGTCGTAGGCGTCGCGGTCGGAGGCAGACACGCGGCCGATCACTCCGCCCGGGAACTCGTCCAGGTACGAGTTGACCAGCACCTCGAGCGGCGTCACGACGGGAGGGTACTGTGACTCCTCTATCACCTTGATGTACACCCACGCGTCCGAGTACAGCGGCGGGGTGCCGTTGTCGAAGACACGCACTTGCAGCGCGTACCGATCCTTGATGCGATGATTGAAGCGGGTCGCCGTCCGCAGGTATCCGTCCTGCTCGAGCCGGAAGGCGCCCATCTCGTTGCCGGATTGAAAGTCGAAAGTGTACGGTGCGGCGTTCGGCGGCGCGTCGAGGTCAGTCACGACGAACTTGAGTATGGTGTGGCCGAGCGGTCGATCCTCCTGCACGACGGCGCTGTAGTTGGACTGCGCGAAGATCGGCGGGTTGTCGTTCGCGTCCACCACCTCGACGTTGACGAGCACCGTGCTCTCGAGGGTGGGCAGGCCACGGTCGCGGGCGTGGACCTCGAGCACGTAGGCGGGGACGGTTTCACGGTCGAGGGGCGCCGAGACTGTCAGGTGGCCGGTGTCGGAATCGACGGCAAATCGAGAGGCGCGGTCGCCGCGGGCGATCGAGTAGGTGACCCGACCGTTGGCGCCCGAGTCCGCGTCGTCCGCCACGACCTGCAGCACGTGCGTACCCGCGGAGGCGTCCTCGCGCACGCGCGCTGCGTACCCGGGCCTGGTGAAGCGCGGGGCGTTGTCGTTGCCGTCCATCACGGTGATGTTGAGAGTGGCGAGGTCGCTGAGTGGCGGCGTGCCCCCGTCCACGGCCTGCACGGTGAGCAGGTACTGGCGGCGGCGTTCGTAATCCAGCAGACGCGCAACGCTCAGCAGCCCCGAGGCGCGGTCGAGCGCGAAGTCGTCACGGTCGTCACCGCCCACCAGCGCGTAGTACACGTCCGCATTGACGCCGGCGTCGCGCGACGTGGCGCGCACCCGGAGCAGCTGCGTGCCGGGCGCGTCCAGCTCGGGAACGGAGGCGCGGTACTCGCGCAGCTCGAACTCAGGCGGGTTATCGTTGACGTCAGCCACGGTGAGGCGCAGCGTGGCGGTAGCAGAGCGCGGCGGACGGCCCGCGTCCGTGGCGCGCAGCACGAGACGATGCTCGGCTTGCGTCTCGCGGTCGAGGGACGCGCGCAAGGTCACGATGCCGCTGTCGGGCGCTAGCGCGAACGTCGAGCCCGTCGAGCCGTCTTCCACCAGCGAGTACCGCACGAGCCCGTTCGCGCCCAGATCGGGGTCAGTGGCGTAAACCTGGACATAGAATAAATAGAATAGTACTCGAATGTTTTTTTTTTTTCATTTTGGTTTATTCAGGACACAAACAGTTATATACAAATACACACACAAAAACATTAGATACACACAAACTTAGAGGTCCATAAAAGTTCAAAATACATACGGTAGGTACTTTATGTAGTGTGGGTAGGCGCCGCCCGGTGCGCCAGTCGGAATATACGATTACTGTACAACGGACGTGTTGTCATTTCTCTCGCCTACTACCTAACACACTACAGTGGCGATCGAGGCTGGGATTCGCGTGTTTAGTAAAGAAAAAAAAAACTATTACTATGTCGGTGGGAAAAATCGGCAAGTTTGAAGTGCAAAGTGTTTCGTGGTCGTCATACGTTGATAGGCTAGAAATGTATTTTTTAGTGAACGCGACAGCTCCGGCATTACAACTACCTACATTGATCGCGGTTATCGGCGAGGAGGCATACGAGTTACTAGAAAACCTGGCAAGTCCTAAAAAACCGAAGGATTTGGAGTATGCAGAAGCAGTTAGATTGTTACGCGAACATTTACAGCCACCGCCGTCTGCGCACGCCGAGCGGTACCGCTTTCGTCAGCGTCGGCAGGCGGTTAACGAAAACATGGCGGCGTACGTGGCGGAATTAAAAAGTTATCTCGCCATTGTAAGTTCGCGGATAATCTAAGCGACAACCTGCGAGACCAATTTATTTGCGGTATACGGAGTGACGTTATTAGGCAACGACTTTTTGCGGAGGAGGATTCCATAACATTTGCAAACGCAGTAAAATTGGCAACGTCTTTGGAGGCAGCGGAGCGGGACGCAGCAGTAGTAGAGGAGAAGGTGGCTGTAAACGTTGGAGAAACTCAGGCCATACACGCTTTGCAAACCACGACGCGGGGAAGATATGCGCGGGGCGTGCGTGGTACATAATATGGCGGCGGCGGTGGCGCGGGTGCAGCGGGAGCTGCGCGTCAGGTTGGCATGCTGCGGGACCGGCCGGGGTGGCCGGACACAGCTCGAAGTAGCCGCGAGACCAGTGGCAACAGCGGACCAGGCCGACGCAATTATTATTGCAACGGCTGTGGACCGACCGAACACAACTACGCAGTGTGTCGGTTCCGAGACTATGTGTGCAGCAGGTGCAGGCGCACCGGACATCTGCGCCGCGTATGCCCGGTACGCGACGACGATAGTAAAGGAAGGGGCTTGACCGGGGCTCAGCATGCAGACGTGTTATACGGAGACGTATACGCCGAGGAGGAAGACTTTCACCATCCCTGTTTGAACGATTATCGGGCGGTGAGCATACCTATTACTATCGATAGTGTAAGGCTTAATATGGAGGTAGACACGGGTACTGCGGTGTCATGTATAAGTATGAACACTTATGAGAAGTTTTTTAAACACCTACCTATCGTAGAAAGTGATTGGTGCTATTTTTTTACGATTGTTCAAAGATAAATCCCTTAGGAGTTATTAATCCAGTAGTATACTATGCAGGTATTAAAAAAAATAGAATTGTTTATTATCAACGGAGGTACTTCGTCCTTGTTAGGACGGCAGTGGTTGGCAGAGTTGAAAATTAAGTTACCTATTTACAGTGCTTGCAATAAAGTCGATAGTAATCAAGATGGGTTTAATCAGGATATTCATGATTTACTTTGTAGGTATAAGGAGTTGTTCAATGGCGGTTTGGGACGGTACAGCTGAGGGAAGGGACTGTTGTTACACCGCGCGCGGCCGGTGCCGTACGTGCTGCGAGAGCGCCTCGATGACGAGTTAGATAAGATGTTACGAGATGGCATCGACGACACTTCCGACTGGGCCTCGCCACTGGTGCGGTAAATAAACCAGATGGGTCCTTGAGAATCTGTGCAGACTATAAAGGTACCGTCAACCCTGTATTACTTGTCGATAGATATCCTTTACCTAGAATCGAGGATTTGATGGTGAACATGAGCGAAGCGCGTTACTTTTCAAAAATTGATTTGTCTCAGAGCTATAACCAGATCGAATTAGACGATTCAAAAAAGTTTATATAGGTATAACCGCCTCGTTTTTGGCTTAGCTTCATCTCCTGGGATTTTTCAAAGAATTATGTGTACTCTTTTAAAAGGTATACCTAATGTAGAAGTTTTCTTAGATGACGTCATCATAGGAGGGATAAACAAACAGGAACATTTATCGGCCTTGGAGGCAGTATTTAACAGATTAAAACAGAATGGCTTAAAGGTTAAACGTAGCAAATGTGTGTTTTTAGTTGATGAAATAAATTATTTAGGATATGTGCTAAGTAAAGACGGAATAAAAACCGATCCAACTAAAGTCGAAGCCATTTTAGGTATTTCTAGACCTACCAACGTCACAGAATTACGGTAATTTTTAGGCTTAGTCAATTTTTATGGTAAATTCATAAGAAATATGAGTGACATACTTGTACCTTTATACAAACTGTTAAAGAGAAGTAAGCAATCGGTATGGTCTCAAGAACGCCATCAAACATTTTTAAAAATAAAAAAAATTGTTTACAAGTGCCGAGGTATTAGAACATTATGACCCAAAGAAACCGTTATTCGTAACATGTGACGCAAGCGCGCGCGGAGTGGGTGCGGTACTGAGTCAGCTGAGCGAGGACGGGCGCACCGAGCGCTCGATCGCGTATGTGTCTCGAACATTATCAGATGCCGAGAAAAACTATTAGCATATACATCGTGAAGCGTTAGCAATTATCTTTAGCGTAAACAAATTTCATTTCTTTATGGTAGGCATTTTACATTAAGAACCGATCACAAATCACTGGTTTCAATTTTTGGGCCAAATAAAGGAATTCCTACAATGGTAGCCAGTCGTATGACTAGATGGGCAATAATATTGTCAGCTTACTCATTCGATATTGAATACGTTCGGACGGATCAGAACGGAGCGGACAGGCTATCACGGTTGCCGGTGACCAGCGCCGTAGGTACAAAACGTACCTTACCAGAACAAACACACTTACACTATATACAACAAGCATTATTATTAGACAATACCGAAATGAAACGAATTACGTCACACGACCCGTTACTGTCGAAGGTAGTAAGTTACTAGTTAATTTAAAGACGTTCTTTAATAGAAAGGAGGAATTATATGAGGAGCTAGGATGTGTCATGTGGGGTCACAGATTGGTAGTACCGCAAAAAGCGAAAGATAGGGTCTTGTCTATGATTCATGAACCTCACATGGGAATTGTGAAGTCAAAGGCCCTCGCACGCAGTTATGTGTGGTGGCCAGGGGTCGACGAGGCAGTAGAGGGTATGTGCCGGGAGTGTCCGGTATGCGCCGCCCAGGTGGACGCGCCTCCGCAGCAAGCGCCACGTATGTGGCCCTGGGCTTCCCGACCGTGGACCCGACTGCATTTAGATTATATGGGGCCCATTGCGGGGAAAACGTACCTAGTTGTTATTGACGCCATGTCTAAGTGGATTGAGGTATTCGACGTGGCTAATATCTCCGCGGTTGGTCTAATTGAAAAACTGAGTGAATTATTTAGTAGATGGGGTATTCCGAAACAAATAGTAACAGATAACGGTGCTCAATTCGCTTCGAGGGAATTTGATAGTTACACAAAAGGGAACGGAATAGAACATATTTTTACAGCCCCGTATCATCCTGCTTCAAATGCAATGCAAATCCTGTTTTGGGTGCAAAGGGGCTCTACCAACATCTATAGGGCCCCAGCGACCTCACCTGCTAGTGGCGCACCTGCTGATAAACGGACGAGGCTCGTTAATTTACGGTACCTATGGAGTGGCTTCGGCCCCTACGTGGGTACCAGGTGGTACAACAGTGTTGGTCCGGGGGGGTACCACCGTGCAGCTGTGCTAAAGCCCCCCAAGTAACCCAGCCCAGGCTGGGTTGCGTTAGGGGTTCAGCAGCTGCACCGCCGGGCCCGGGGCGATGTATGGTGCAGCAGGCATGGGACCAGTGGGGGCGAAACGGAGTCTAGTGTGGGTGGTGTGGGTCGATTCGCCGGCCAGGGAGACCCTTAGCAACGGCGTTGCCGCGGCCGCCCGCAACACAGTCATGGGGCCCGCCTGGGGCCAACCACCCCAGGAGGCTGCCCCACATGTTGCGCATAATCCTGATGTGGGATCGCCGCTCCGGGTGGTAACCGGTGTGGGGTAGCGGCGGCCTTGCATCAGGGGGGTTTGGGAGCCCTTCCGTCCGGCGGGTCGGCTCCGACCTAACCACACGGTTCTAGACAAAGCTAGCCCCTGCGCTTTGTCACTTACTGCTGCACCAAATGTCGCCCTGTCTTCACGCTTCTTCTTCAAAATCTACAATGGCAGTGCAACAAAAAAGAAATAAACGTTACACAGCGGCCCTAGGAAACCCCACAACTTCACATTTCGAGGTGGAGTTCACTAACGTCCGTGGACTCCATGCGAACCTCGATACCGTCCACCACCACCTTGAGACGGCACGGCCCGCTGTGATGTTCCTCACGGAGACACAAATACGCCGCCCTGACGACACGTCTTACCTGTGTTACCCCGGCTATGTCATCGAGGAACAATTTCGAGACAAAGCCCCGGCTTTGTCTCGAAATTGTTCCTCAAGCAAACATCCGCCCTAACGAACACGCACACCCCGGTGTGCGTGTTCGTTAGGGCGGATGTTTGCTGCCGCCGGTTGCGCTGCCTAGAGAACCCCTCCAATTCCGTCCTTTGGCTGCACGTAGACCATGGCTCTATGAGCCAGATCTACGTGTGCGTCTACCGATCCCACACAGGGGATTCTGAGACAACAAAGCTCTTCCAGTACCTCAGCGAGACGGCTGATGAAGCGCAGGTGCGGTTCCCGAACGCTGACCTAGTGTTTCTGGGGGACTTCAATGGCCATCACATTGAATGGCTGGGGTCCCTCAAGACTGATCATGCGGGTAGAGCCGCCCATGCGTTCGCTCTCTCCCACGGTCTGACCCAGATGGTATGCGGGATCACCCGGATACCAGACAGGTCAGATCACGCGCCCGCTCTGCTGGATCTACTGCTGACGAGTCGCCCAGCCCAGTACAGTGTTTCGGTAGGAGCCCCACTGGGTAGTTCCGACCACTGTGTTGTTCACGCTGGCATGAAGGTGTCACCTCCTGCACGTCCTGTGCAAACGTCACGACGACTATGGCACTACTCGTCAGCGGATTGGGACGGTCTACGCGATTATTTTGCGTCCGTCCCCTGGAGCCAGCGCTGCTTTGTAGGAAAGGCTCCTTCGGATAGTGCTTCTGCTATTGCTGGCGAGATCAGTTTAGGGATGGATTATTACATCCCTTTCACTGATGTCGCCAGTATCCGCAGAGCCCGTCCCTGGTTCGGGCGAGATTGTGCCAAAGCTGTTCGACAAAAACAGTCGGCATATCGCGCCTGGATCAGGGCCCGGGCTGTGCGCGACCCAAACGTGGGCCACCTCAAAGCAGCGTACAACCGGGCCACAAAGTCGAGTAAGAGGGCCTTTAAGAGAGCGGATGCCCAGCGCGTCGCGCGGCTTGGTCAGGAGCTCACTTCCCATCCCACGGGCAGCCGTGGATTCTGGCAACTGGCCAAAGCCGTGCAATCTAACTTTTGTCAGCCCTCGCTGCCACCGCTGCGTTACCCAGATGGAACACTGGCTCACAAAGCCCAAGAGAAAGCGGATATGCTCGCAGACCTCTTTGCGGCTAATTCCCGGGTCGACGACCGTGGCCTGCAGCCCCCCGCCATCGCCAACTGTGGCCACACAATGCCTGATATTGTTATCAGGCAATGTGATGTACGGGCAGTGCTGCGGTCACTCGACACGCGGAAAGCCAGTGGCCCTGACGGCATTCCGGCGGTGGTGCTACGAAAATGTGCAGCTGAGTTGTCTCCAGTATTAACGCGTCTGTACCGCCTGTCATACTCTTCAGGGCTCGTGCCGGAGGTCTGGAAGGAGGCGAACGTACAACCGATCCCCAAGAAAGGGGATCGGTCCGATCCAGGCAACTATCGACCCATAGCTGTCACCTCAGTCATTTGCAAGGTGCTTGAGCTCCTTATAAATAAGCAGCTCATGCAATTCCTAGAGGATCACTCGCTAATCAATGATCGACAATACGGCTTCAGGCCAAAGCGATCAACGGGTGATCTTCTGGCATTCGTAACGCATGTCTGGGGTGGGGCTATGGAAAGGCACGGCGAGTCCTTGGCTATTAGCCTGGACATCGCCAAAGCCTTCGATGGGGTCTGGCATGCTTCGCTCCTTTCCAAGCTTCCGGCATATGGTCTACCTCCTCAACTGTGCAGCTGGATTGCCAGCTTTTTAAACGAGCGCCGAGTGCGGGTCCTCTGCGATGGCCAGGCTTCTCGCTTCTTGCAAGTGAATGCCGGGGTACCGCAGGGGTCCGTACTATCACCAACTCTCTTTCTTCTGCATATCAATGATATGCTATCCCTCGGGAACATTCATTGCTATGCAGATGACAGCACACTGCACGGGAGTTACTCGGTTCGTCCGACGGCGGGGCGATCTGAGATTGAGGAGGAGAGACGACGACTCGTGGCTGATCTCGACCGTAACCTCGACAGTATCTCTCAATGGGGTACCGAGAACCTGGTCGAGTTCAATGCCCGCAAAACACAGGCGTGTGCATTTACTGCGAAGAAATCCCCTTTCCTTCCCCTGCCCTCTCTTCAGAATGCATTATTACCAATGAAGGACAACCTTGATATCCTTGGCATAGACGTTCGTCGAGAGCTCAATAATAAAAACTACATCGAAAGATGTATAGGGCTAGCTTCGCGGAAACTAGGAATACTGAATAAGGTAAAGAGATTCTTTACACCGGACCAGAGGTGTCTGCTGTACAAGACGCAGATTAGACCCTGCGTCGAATACTGCTCTCACCTCTGGGACGGCTCCGCGAAGTATCTGCTGGACGCTCTCGACGCTATGCAGCGACGGGCTATCCGTATTATTGGTAGTCCGGAGGTAACGGGAAGCCTTGAGCCGCTAGCTCAGCGCCGAACAATAGCTTCCTTGGCCGCATTCTACCGTATTTACCACGGCGAGTGTTCTGAAGAGCTCTTCAATCTGATCCCACCCTCTTCCTTCCGATCCCGAACGACTCGTGCCGGGCAGAGATGCCACCCCCACACAGTGGATAGCATGTTCGCGAACCAAATATAAAAAAAAAAAAAAAAAAAAAAAAAAAAAAAGAAAAACAAAATATGAACCACACCCTATGGACGTTTTTAATGCGCCATAGAAATGTAGAACATTCAACAACAGGCGAGAGCCCAGCGGTACTTTTGTTAGGGCGTCGTATCCGTACTCGGCTAGACGTTATCAAACCGGACAGGGAAAGCCATAACACCCAAAAACAAGACTCACAAAGGGTAGCGGCTGCGGGAGTCCACCGGAATATGGACCAAGTAAGAGAGGTTTGGTATCGACAATACTTAAAGGGAGAAAAATGGGTACCGGGTCAAATAGTAGATAAATTAGGGCCAAGCAATTTTAAAGTAATAGGGAAGGGCGGTGAAACGGTTCATAGGCACATAGATCAACTGCGCAATCGGTCTAGTATCAGCCGAAAGTCCTTAGTTCATACGGTACCAGGTACTTCTGAGCGACCTAGCACAGACTCTCAAGGTAGATGCGACACAAGAGGGGTCGGTTCACCAGTGATTCAGCACTCGGAGGGGTCGCCGGGGCCGAGAACGACACCGGTTCCAACTTTGCCGTCGGGGGTAGCGGGTTGTAGTCCAGGTTTGGAGGCCACACAGTCGTCACCAGACTGGCAATTTGCCTCGCCGGCTGTACCGTCGCCCCGCACTCGGTCAATAAGACAATGTAGACTTAATAAAATGCCTAAATATAAATTATGATTGTATTAACTAATATTTAAGTACGAGTACATACTATCAATAGTGTTTAAGTTTTGGTTGTCAGTTTTGTTGTATACTTTTTTTTTCCTTTCTCAATAACTTATGTCATAGATTAAGTTTACTTAGAATTAAGTACCTAATTTATAAGCTAGTTAAGTTTCTATGTATAGTAAAAATTATGTGTGGAGGAGTGTAGTGTGGGTAGGCGCCGCCCTTTGAGCCAGTCGGAATATACGATTACTATACAACGGACGTGTCATTTCTCTCGCCTACTACCTAACACACTACACTTTACAATCAATTTAAATATAGGTAAGTACTTAGTGTTACGATGTGTGAACATCGACATTACACATTTTGCGTTTGGTAACAACCCTATATAGAATCTACTAGAACATCGGCGGACCGGTTCAAGCAATGAGAAATTCCTTAGCTCATTGTTCTGTGAATCGGTCGAGATCGAACCGATAAGGAGCCAACGGACCAATGGCGGCGCACGCGCGGATGTCGATGTATGGATTGTCGCGTCACTAGACGCCCGGAGTAGGGGTACGACATCACCGCGTTACCACACCAGAGGTCATATAAATACAACGCAGATCGAACGGAGACGCAAAATTAACATATTAGAAATCTCATCAACGCACGGCTGCCGTAACCACCGTTAACGAAGTATTGAATTATAATAATTAATATAATATTTAACAAAGTAATTCAGAATAGGTATAGATTATAACGGTGGTGCAACTTGTTCAGTTAGTTTGTGGTTCCCAAAAATACGGGGTAAGTGCTGTGAACAGAATAGCTTCTATAATGCCAACCGCGCGATCTATAATTAGCATATTACCAAATAGCTATTTCATAGATTATTAGTAACTTAAGGTAAACCTATAGCTGTTTAGACTCCGAGGTGAATCGAGCCACGGTTATTGTAGTTTCAATCGCGTATAATGTAATTACCTATTTTATAAACTTTTATCGAAGTAAATATCAAAATCAGACGATGCTGAATTTCTTACCACAAAATATACAAGAAAACATTTGGGACGGTGATGTTAAATTACTCCACGCCTAAATGCTATAATTATATATGTAATTACCTATTTTATGAACTCGTAGGGAATGCTAGGATATAGTAACATTGCCCTATCGAATATAACGATAAATTGTTAACAATATTTCTACCTAAAATTCTCTTAAGGGCTAACCACCTACGGCCTTAAGCAGTAAACCATAGTTTTATAATCTTAAATTGTGAATATTAAGAAGGAGAATCCGGGTTGAGATAATTCACCTACCCGACATATTTTATTGTGAAGCCGTACCATTTGGGGCGCGGCCTTAAGCGGGAAACCGTTCATTTTCTAAATTTATATTGTGTTTAACGTAAATTCAAATAGCTAGACCATATTCCACCTATCTGGAATATGCACTATTATTTAACATTTTATTATCTAGACTGCCATTTAGGGACCGTCATTTTCGGGTTCCCTAATTTAGTGAACCGTCATAAAGTTTTAATTGTTAGATGGGAATTACGCATAACGCAGACTCTTTAGGAACTTCGTCTCCGATACGTAATAGGTAGAAAAATAATCTTTTGAAATGTACCCACATTTGTGTTGGGCCTGTAACTATATTTTGTTATTTGATTAGTGGTTAATTCTTTCGTTGAGATGTTCTGCCGCCGCCGCCGGTCGGAGACCGATATATAGGGATGAGCCAACTACCTGTCTGTGTTTTCCCTGTTCCCATGTTAGTATAATCCTGTGTTATGTGTAACCTTGCCGTGTACCCTCATGTGAAGAATTGCAGCGCGTCCGACAATTAGGGAACCTGTACGGCGATTTACGTGTGGGGCCTACGGCAAGCGGTGCCGAGCCGGTATCTAATCCGTTGCTTGTGTCAATTCCAGAACTACCTTGGGGCTTAGAAAAGCCATAATTGTGAAGAGACGATTGCTGAGCAACCAGACGTTGCGCCGTCGCTTCTGTGGCCTTCGACCGGAGCATCTCTTCATCTAGAACGAAACTGATTGGAGGACACCAGCGGATCCTGCCGGCCGACCGCCCGTCGCCTGTGGACCCCCAGTTAAGTGCACCGGGCACTTCCGTAAAACAGTATTGTGGTCCTATTCTACCGACACACTCTTAGCTAATTGAATTATATAAACCTTAGGTTCCTGCAATAAAAGTACGTTAATTGTTTTATGTGGTTTCACTGTACTTCCTAGCAGGGGCCGTATCATGTACTTCCTAGCAGGGGCCGTATCATGTACTTCCTAGCAGGGGCCGTATCATGTACTTCCTAGCAGGGGCCGTATCATGTACTTCCTAGCAGGGGCCGTATCATGTACTTCCTAGCAGGGGCCGTATCATGTACTTCCTAGCAGGGGCCGTATCATGTACTTCCTCGCAGGGGCCGTATCATGTACTTCCTAGCAGGGGCCGTATCATGTACTTCCTAGCAGGGGCCGTATCATGTACTTCCTAGCAGGGGCCGTATCATGTACTTCCTAGCAGGGGCCGTATCATGTACTTCCTCGCAGGGGCCGTATCATGTACTTCCTAGCAGGGGCCGTATCATGTACTTCCTAGCAGGGGCCGTATCATGTACTTCCTAGCAGGGGCCGTATCATGTACTTCCTAGCAGGGGCCGTATCATGTACTTCCTAGCAGGGGCCGTATCATTAGACAGAATCTAGTAGTAGTACACAAGTCGAGCCACCACCGAGCTACCGACCACCACTTAGACTTCAACGGCATCGGTAGCTCAGTGGTCAGAGCGTTTTCCTTGTAAGATTAAGACGCCGCCCGGTTCGATCCCGGCCCGATTACTTTGAACTTTTGTGGTTATACAACAAATTTTAGTGGAGCTAACCTTGGTGACGAGCGTGCCCACGTCGGCGTCCTCGGGCAGCGTGACGCTGTAGGCGAGCGCGGAGAAGCGCGGCGCGTTGTCGTTGACGTCGTCGAGCTCCACGCGCAGCTCCGCGCGGCAGCCCCAGGCGGGCCGCGAGCGCGCCGCCGCGCTCAGCGTCAGGCGGTACGTGGCGCGCGCCTCGCGGTCCAGCGGCCCGGCCACGCGCACCGAGCCCGCCGCGTCCACCGCGAAGTGCTGCGCGCCCTCGCCCGCCAGCGCGAACCGCAGCTGCGCGGCGCCGGCGGGCTCGTCGTCGTCCGCCGTCTCCAGCGCGGCCACGTGCGTGCCGTTGGGCGCGTCCTCGGGCAGGCGCGCGACGTAGCGGTGGCGCAGGCAGTACGGCGGGTTGTCTGTTTGTCAGATTTCATTCTTCATTTCACTTCATACATCAGGGGAAAATGGCAGATATGGAGTTGTTATGTTTCAAGTATTTTTCTTGTTAAAAAATACTTGAAACATAACATTGTAAGCTTTGAGGCCTTTTCGGCCAGAATGGCTACCTTACGACTAAAGACAAGCGAGAAAACAACCTGGGCGTTTGTACTAGCATACTCGGACCACTGAAAAGTACACTATGAATCAGATAATCCTTTTATGAGACAATCGAAGCTGCTCTGGATTATGTGAGTACAAAAACCATTATCCTGTTGGGCGATTTTAACGCTCGAGTGGGTGAAATGAAGAAAGGTGAGGAATTAATTTTTGGAAGGTACTCGTATAGAGAAAGAAATACCCGTGGACAATATACCGTATGTTTAAAATAAAATTACATAAGAAGTGGACGTGGCGATCTCCTCAAGGAGCATTAAACGAGATCGACTACATACTTACCAGTAAACGTACTCAGATACATAATTTTGACATCATTCAGAAGCTAAATTTTGACACTGATCACAGAATGATTCGATGCAAGCTGTCAGTCAAAATCAAGGAAGTGGGCGCGCCATGTCTGTAGACTTGACCACAGGAGATGGACTAAAAAGGCTACAGAGTGGATCCCGAGAGACGGGATGTGAAGACAGGGTAGACAAAGAAGGAGATGGCGTTACATATTTGGTGAAAAGGTTGCATCGGACTGGATGAGAATGGCAAGGGAAAGAGAGGCATGGAGACTGTTAGGGGAGGCCTATGAAAGAGAGGCATGGAGACTTTTAGGGGAGGCCTATGAAAGAGAGGCATGGAGACTGTTAGGGGAGGCCTATGAAAGAGAGGCATGGAGACTGTTAGGGGAGGCCTATGAAAGAGAGGCATGGAGACTGTTAGGGGAGGCCTATGAAAGAGAGGCATGGAGACTTTTAGGGGAGGCCTATGAAAGAGAGGCATGGAGACTGTTAGGGGAGGCCTATGAAAGAGAGGCATGGAGACTGTTAGGGGAGGCCTATGAAAGAGAGGCATGGAGACTTTTAGGGGAGGCCTATGAAAGAGAGGCATGGAGACTGTTAGGGGAGGCCTATGAAAGAGAGGCGTGGAGACTGTTAGGGGAGGCCTATGAAAGAGAGGCATGGAGACTGTTAGGGGAGGCCTATGAAAGAGAGGCATGGAGACTGTTAGGGGAGGCCTATGAAAGAGGCATGGAGACTGTTAGGGGAGGCCTATGAAAGAGAGGCGTGGAGACTGTTAAGGGAGGCCTATGAAAGAAAGGCATGGAGACTGTTAGGGGAGGCCTATGAAAGAGAGGCGTGGAGACTGTTAAGGGAGGCCTATGAAAGAAAGGCATGGAGACTGTTAGGGGAGGCCTATGAAAGAGAGGCGTGGAGACTGTTAAGGGAGGCCTATGAAAGAAAGGCATGGAGACTGTTAGGGGAGGCCTATGAAAGAAAGGCATGGAGACTGTTAGAGGAGGCCTATGAAAGAGGCATGGAGACTGTTAGTGGAGGCCTATGAAAGAGGCATGGAGACTGTTAGGGGAGGCCTATGCCGAAAAGGAAACTTCTACATAACATTGCTTCTTTTTTTGTGTTAAATTTTTAGTTGTATATGCAACATGTAGTAGAAATTAAGGCTTCTTTATTTATATATTATATTATTATAGGCCCGGGCTAATCTCCCGCCGCCGCCACTGGCAATACCTCTGGTGCGTACGTGATGTAGGTCTTTACACAACATGTCTCAGAGGGTTCCACTAACAGACGACAGAATTCAGGTTATTTCAGTTATAGAGGTGCGAATATTACATAAAATAACGTATTATGTAGGTCTGTGCACTTCATACGGGAGTTTTGATTTTTATTCACAAAAAAAAAGAAAGTTTAGGATATTCTAATAAACGTATAGTACATGTGTTAGATTTGCCTGGTACTTCAGAACATTGTGACTAAATTTTATCTTTAGTCTGAATTATTCTACAAAGAATAGATTTTACCACATTAAATTCGACACATTACTTCATCATCCCACTATCATTAGCGTAGGTATACTAACTTCTGTTTCTCACGTACTACTGATAATGATTGCAACTTTTGTTTTTCAAATAAACATCCGTATGAGGCTAAACTAAAACTATGAGTGAGGAATTTGCGTACAGAATAAGATTTAAAGTAAACATACAAAACGATGTTCTCAGTTACAGAGATAAGTGCATAAAACATTCACTCGCTGCCTCAGTTACAGAGATAAGTGCATAAAACATTCACTCGCTGCCTCAGTTACAGAGATAAGTGCATAAAACATTCACTCGCTGCCTCAGTTATAGAGATAAGTGCATAAAACATTCACTCGCTGCCTCAGTTACAGAGATAAGTGCATAAAACATTCACTCGCTGCCTCAGTTATAGAGATAAATGCATAAAACATTCACTCGCTGCCTCAGTTATAGAGATAAGTGCATAAAACATTCACTCGCTGCTTCAGTTATAGAGATAAGTGCATAAAACATTCACTCGCTGCCTCAGTTATAGAGATAAGTGCATAAAACATTCACTCGCTGCCTCAGTTACAGAGATAAGTGCATAAAACATTCACTCACTGCCTCAGTTATAGAGATAAGTGCATAAAACATTCACTCGCTGCCTCAGTTATAGAGATAAGTGCATAAAACATTCACTCGCTGCCTCAGTTACAGAGATAAGTGCATAAAACATAAAACATTCACTCGCTGCCTCAGTTATAGAGATAAGTGCATAAAACATTCACTCGCTGCCTCAGTTATAGAGATAAGTGCATAAAACATTCACTCGCTGCCTCAGTTACAGAGATAAGTGCATAAAACATTCACTCACTGCCTCAGTTATAGAGATAAGTGCATAAAACATTCACTCGCTGCCTCAGTTATAGAGATAAGTGCATAAAACATTCACTCGCTGCCTCAGTTACAGAGATAAGTGCATAAAACATTCACTCGCTGCCTCAGTTATAGAGATAACTATGAAGATAAAATCGAAAGAACGAGTGCCAGATATGATATAGGGTCTCCTTCGTCTCACTAATAGAGGTCACCCAGAGCAAAAGTGTTGGGACCTCGGCATGTGTGCCAGCTGTAGAGGTTTGTCACTTAACCAAGTTTCACTGTACCTATACAGGGGGAATTTTTCAAGTGGGCTTGGATGGCCAAATCCGGAACTATAAGGAATAGCGAAAAATGGTCTAAGGAGTCACGAGCCCGATTTTGATGAAACTTTAAACCTCATCATTAGATTTTTTTAAAACCTATAATCCTAGCTGGGAATTTCTTATAGTGTATTATTAGTATTGTACAAAATTGACTCAAAATTGACATAAAAACTTTTTCTTAAATTTGCCGTATATCATTACTTCCCAGAATTTGATCCTTAACAGCAACACTATCGTATGGTGTAATAATAAAGGGTGTGATTTTTTTTCTAAATCAATGGGTTCGATACCCAGCTAGGATTATAGGTTTTTAAAAAATGGAATGATGACGTTTCAAGTTCATCAAAATCGGGCTCGTGACTCCTTTGAGTATTTTTTGCTATTCCATATAGTTCCGGATTTGGCCATCCAAGCCCACTTGAAAAATTCCCGCTGTATATCTTTGTCTACGAAAGAGTAAGAAACATCCATACAAAGTGGTGAGTTTTTAGTATTAGTAGGCTCCAGACGACATAGTAGGGCATGAAATAGGCACGTGTGCAGACGTAACAATGTAATAGGGCGAGATGTCTGACCGTCGACGTCGAGCACGGTGACGCTGACCGCCACGCTGGCCGTGAACTTGCCGTCCGTGGCCGCCACGCGCAGCTCGTAGGCACTCTCCGTCTCGCGGTCCAGCGCGCGCGCCACCAGCAGCTCGCCGGACGCGCGCAGCTGGAAGCGAGCGCGCGCGTCCCCGTCCGCCACGAAGAACGTGAGCGGCGCCGCCACCGCGTCCGCGTCCTCCAGGCGCAGGCGCAGCAGCACCGTGCCGGCGGGCGCGTCCTCGCGCACCTCGGCGCGGTAGTGCGCCTGCGCGAAGGTGGGCGGACAGTCGTTGTAGTCCACCAGGCGCACCAGCAGCGAGCCGCGCGCCACTCGCCGCTCGGCGCCCGCGTCGCTCGCCAGCAGCGCCAGGCGGTGCTCGGCGCGCGCCTCGCGGTCCAGCGGGGCGCGCGTCACCACCCACCCGCTGTGCGCCTCGACGCTGAACAGCGAGCTGTCCCCCTCGCCCACCTCGCCCGCCTCGCCCTCCGGGGCCAGCGAGAAGCGCACCTCGCCGTTGGAGCCTGCGTCCGGGTCGTCTGCCATCACTGCCGAATGGTCACCAAATCTTTACCAAATCCGCTCCACAGATATCTAATATAAACATATTCCAAGTAAAAAAAAAATAATAAGTGTAGTGTAGTCGTCATACATTGAGTGATGCTACTTATAGTTTGTATATAATAGCATGTAATCCTCATTTAACGAGCATATTCAACTAGATCGTGAAACCAATAACATCTTTCATTTCTCTCCGTACATCCCATCCTTACATGGCGACCCTGCCAGAAAGTTGTTGTGAAAAATGGGTAAACAGCAGTCAAAGGAGGAATCTGTAACCATAGCCCAGAACGCGAGTGGAGGTACCGACGCGTCGCATATGTTGGGGGTGGTTTGTCTGGTTTGTCTGGTTTGTCTGGTTTTAGAGGTTGCATTATTATATATTGTGTATCGCCTATATGGGAAATGTCACCGTCAGTGGATACGGCGGGAAATCAATGAACACCAATTTAGAAGGTCAAGCAGTTGGTTTCGTGGAGGTCAGGAGATGCGCAGTATGCCCGGTACCCAAGACGAGCAGCCAGGAGTAAGAATTGTGTGATATGCTGTCACTACAGTTAGAACAATCTATAAAAGAAAAATAAGAAAAATTGCGAAAAATATATATCGTGTTAGTGTTTAAAAGGTGCTGTACACATAAGGTTAATAATAATGTACGGTATGTACTTCAAGGACGTATTTAGTGGACTTTATATTGTAGAGTTATAATTATACCTAGTTACTATATTATATTTGTATGTAATGGTACAAAATGATTTATAATAATATTAAATTAAGATATTATTCTTGGCAAAAAATAGAAGAATGTATAAGGAGTTGCTTGAAATTAGAACTTACTTGATAAAAATTGGACCTAAACGTCGTGAAGGTTCTATTAGTTTGCAAAAATATATAGAGGCAAATACAATTCTAGATACTTTTAATACAGAGTTGTTACTTTTGCATAGTAATATTAAGAATATTAGTGAGAGAAAAATTATTAATATATATTAATATATATATAAAAAAATTATTAGTAAAATAAAGTATTTAAAAAAATGTTATAAAAGAATATGTATTTAAATGTATGTGTATAAAAAAGCTACACCGGGCTGTTCCCGTGTCATTAACTCTATTCTGTACATGGCCGTGTGTGGATTGGTGTTTTGTTTGTATCATCTGTCGATTAGGAGCTGTGTATGCCAACAGTCTGGAAACCACAGAAGTCGCGAATTATACATTTCTGGATATTCTATGGGAGTTTATGAGTGGGAGAAAGTCGGTCTGGCCGCCCGCGCTGTGGGAACTCTATAAGGGCATCTATGACGATCCTAGGAGGCGGTTCGAAGATCGAAACGTGATTGAATGGGTTTGAGCAACTCACGTCGCACGAGGCTGGTGTGCGGGGGCGTGTTCTCCGCCACGTGCACCACGTAGGGCTGCGAGTGGAAGCTGGGCGCGTGCTCGTTCACGTCCAGCACGTGCAGCCGCGTCACCACCATCGTCGCCGGCGCCGGACTGCCGCCGCCCTCCGCGATCACCCCTGTGGACAGCGAGCACGTGACACCTCTCGATGTGACCTCGAGGCGAGGGGTGAGGGAACGGTACGCACCTATGACGTGTTCGGCGGACGTCTCGCGGTCGAGCTGGCCCGCGAGCACGAGACGGCCGGCGGCATCCACGGCGAACAGGTCGCGCGGCCACAGTGCCGGCGCCAAGCGGAAGTGCGGCGCCGCCTCGCCAGGGTCGGGCGCGGGCCGCAGCTCAGCCAGCAGCGTGCCGGGTGGTGCGTCCTCGCGCAGGAACACGTCGGCCGGCGGCGCGGCCAGGCGCGGCGCCACCTCGCCCTCTCCCAGCACGCTCACCACCAGCGGTGCCTCGCCCGCCAGCCCGCCACCGTCACGCGCTCGCACCCACACCTGGACGCTGCCGGACGCTGCAACACGTGGACACGAGGGCGTTAGCGACCTACACCACTCGCAAGCACCGAGACACTGTAGAAGGGGAAGGTCATACCGAATTCGGTGGCGAGGCGCGCGAGCGAAACTGCGCCCGTGTGCGGGTCGACGGCGAAGAGTGCGGCGGCGTCCCCGTACAGCTCGTAGGTGAGGCGTGCGTGCTCGCCCGCGTCCTTGTCGTGCGCGGTGAGCGTGAGGAAGGGCGCGCCCGGCACGGTGTCGTGGCGGACGGCAGCGCGGTACTCTCGCAGAGGGAAGGCGGGCGCGTTGTCGTTGAGGTCGGCGACTCGCACGCGCACGGTGGTGTGACGCAGCAGGCCGCCGCCGTCGCGCGCCGTCACGGGCACCTCCCACTCGGCGCGCCGCTCGCGGTCCAGCGGCACGCGCGTGCTGAGCGCGCCGCTGCTGGCGTCGATGGTGAAGGTCTCGCGCAGACGCGCCGACGGGATGGAGTACGTCACCACGCCGTATTCGCCCGCGTCCTCGTCGTACGCTTTCACCTTTTATTATTACATATTAATTACTATACACATTTTAAGATTTTTATGAATGTAAATAATAATTGTACATTGTATGCATATTTATGTGATACAAATTTTTAATTAAAAAACTACGGAGACAGACTGATAGACGAAATCAAAATCGTCTACTCTCGAAATGTAATGTGCGCATTTTCTCCCGCATATCAATTACATGCTTCCACTTGGGAACATTCATTGCTATGCGGATGATAGCACTCTGCCCGTCCGTCGGCAACGAAGCGAACCCAGATTGAGGACGAGAGGCGGCAACTTGATCTCGACCGAAACCTCGTCAACATATCCCAATGGGGTTTAGAGAACCTGGCCGAGTTTAATGCCAGCAAAACGCGTGTGCGTTTACGGCAAAAAAAAACCCTTCCTACCCTTACCCTCTCTTCAGAATGCAATATTACCAATGGTAAATCTAGAAATCCTTGGCATAGACGTTCGTCGAGAGCTCAATAATAAAAACTATATAGAGCGGTGAATTGGGCTAGTTTCGTGGAAACTAGGAATACTGAATAAGGTAAAACGATTGTTCACACCGCACCAGAGGTGTCTGCTGTACAAGACGCAGATCATGATCTTGACCAGCGCCGCACAATAGCTGCCGTACAACACGTGCCGGGCACAGATACCACCCGTATACTGTCGTTCAAGCGGAGTGTGAAGAGGCACATCACTAGGTCGCCAAGTTGAGGGCCACTCTTAATAGTCAAATTGCGTACTGTGAGAGTACCCCACGATCGCCAGACGTCCCATAAAAAAAATGTAGACACTCAGGCTCACAACACTTACGGTGGTGAGCAGCAGCGGCGGTGGCTGGTTCTCGGGCGCGCGCGCCTCGTGCACCACGTGGTGGAAGGCGGGCGGCGCGCGGTTGGAGGGCGCGGCCGTGAGCTTGACGCGAGCGAAGGCCGCGTGCGCGCCGTCCGACACCGACACGTTGAGCGAGCGCAGCGCGCCGCCCGCCGCCAGCGCGCGCGGCTCGGCCAGCCACAGCACGCCGGTGCGCGCGTCCACGGCCAACGCGCGCGGCGCGTCCGTTAGCGCGTACTGCAGGCGTCGCGCGTCCCGCACGTCAGGGTCCCAGGCCGCCACGCGCGCCAGCTGCGTCCCGCGCGCCGCCTCGCCCGACACCGCGCACGCCACCACTCCGCGCTCCACCCGCGGCGCGCTGTCGTTCACGTCCTCCACTGCACATGCATGAGACAATAGTAGTTTCTTGTAGAATATTCATTTTTAGTAGGGTTTAGTAGGGTTTAGTAGGGTTTAGTAGGGTGCAAAGTTAAGGATATCATAACTGGTAGATGATAACTATCTCGATCCATGCCGTTTTCCACCCCGTGCCTCGTAGTCTTGATCATCGGTTATACGTATTACTCGTATTATAATATTGAATGTATCATATTCTTAAAAATACTTGCTGTGTGTATGCATTTAAATACATAACATAAGCAAAGAGCTTTGCTTTCGTGTTTGCGTTTTGAACAATAACTAATATGCACTTACTTAAATTTAAAGTATTAAATACAAATATCTGATTTTAAATGTAGGTATGTATAATAGAGAATAAGTAAATATGAATAAGAATAGTCATGGCGTCTTGGTTATTAATATATGTATACGTATATGCTGTGGTTAGAAAAGTTATTCGTATTCGCATTTTGTACAAAGAAATACCTAGTATTTTCATACTAATTAAGACGGAGCGTAGCGGAGTCTTCTCTAAGATGGTCCCAATCAAAAATGTATGTAAAACGATACCGGTCGCAATTTGAAACCTATCGACTTGAACTTTGGCTGCAGATAGAACACATTAACGTGCTTTGATGTATAGGTTTTGGTGTATGTGGCTTTTATAGTTTTTGAGTTATTAATTAGGTTCTCCGTCTTATTTATTTCGACGTAACCGCCCGCGTTCCGGCGAATACCTAGTAAATACTAAGTATCAAATAAATACCTAGTATTTTCACATTCATTAATACTGAGTATCTGTAGTGGCAGTGACTTACCGTTGCACCGTCAAAACCTGTTCTTGCGTCTCGTAACTATTTTGTTCACGACGCACTCGCATGTTGTTGTCATTATTACCTACTAATGGTTCTGTTAGCGGAGGGTATTGAATACGTTTGCAAGATTTTGTAATCTCATAAGTATTGATATTATGTATAAATATGTTTTTAATGCATGGCAGCACGTTTTTCAGTTGCATTCGACGTGCGAGCGCGATCAGTCGTCGCATACCTACGCATTATCGTGCCAACCGATTAACGACACGCGTCGAGTTGTTTACTATTTTTTTATACGGTTCTACACATTTTGCTATTAGAAGTGCTTGCAGTCGTTGTTTTGAACTTACATCTACCAAAAATGAGTTTGTGTGCCAAGTGTAACGATGAAGTTACGGACGGGGTATTGTGTAGTCAGTGCTGTGCCTACCTACATTTTGGTTGCTCTGGTCTTTTGGAAACTACCTATCGCAAGATGACCAATGAATAAAAGATAACTAGCGTTGCATTGGTTGTCGTAATACTGTTACACCTAGTGCACCCAGTCTAGCTGATGTTTTGAATGAATTGAGGGAGTTTCGTATGATTTTGATGCGATTAAATCGGACATTAATCGAGTCAATGGGGTAGTTCAAGATCTAGCCTCGCATTGGAAGGATGTTACTTCAAGATTAGAGGGCATGGAAGGGCGTTTAGAAAGTCTAGAACTGGTTACATCTCAAATAAGTTCGTTGCAAAAAGATCTCAGCCTCGCTGGCAGCGCTATTAAGGAACTTCGTAACGTAAACACACAGTTGAAGAAGGATAATGATGCACGGGACCAACATACAAGAATGAATAATTTAGAAATATCAGGGGTCCCTTTTCACAAGGGAGAAAACCTGGACAGCATATTGTCTACTATCTACACCAAGGTTGGGTTGTCGTATGAGGTAACCGATGTTAACTGTGTTCACCGTGTGCGTCGTTTCGAGCAGAAGAATGCACCCAACCGGCCGCCAGCCATTATCGTACGATATACACGTCAACGCAGTAAGGATCAGCTGTTGGCTGCAGTACGTGCGCGTCGAGGTATTACTACCGTCGATATAGGTATATCAGGCCCCGCTACAAACATTTACATAAGCGATCATTTAACACCGGCGAATAAACTGCTTTTAAGGCGCGCACGAGAAGTGAAGGAAAAACACGGTTATAAGTACCTATGGATTCGTGATTGCAATATCTTTATGAGAAAAGCAGACACTACTAAGATTAGTCGTATTTCGAGTGATGAAGACTTGTCTAACATAATATGACTGTATGTCTTATTCTTATTCTTATTGTGTACTCATTTATAACTTATTGCATAACTGTGTAACAGGTACATAAACGTAACGAGTACATCTTCATTGTATGTGTTATTATAGGCGAGCGTGAGGGTCATAGTGGGTTGTTGCTGGATGAATTGTTCGGTATAGTTATTGATTTCCATAGCTGTTATTCATTTAATAGGATCTTATTATTATTTAATGGCATCTTCTGGTTGAAAACGTGCCATTGCTGTTTTTATAGTTTGAAGGTATTTTTGGATAGTATATTTTTGACGATAATTTTATTTTATCGTTACGAGAATCGTAACGATAAAATAAAATTAATTATGAACTTATATTTTACTTGTAAACATTCTGTCATTTAATGACTATTTATTATCAGAATGTGAGTGGACTAAGGACTAAATCTCACTCTTTTTTAAATAAAGTTTTGCTTGGTAACTATGACATACTTTGTATAACTGAATCATGGCTGAATAATTATTTTTATAGCTCAGAGTATTTTGACGAAAGGTATGTAGTGTTTCGTAGTGATAGGGATGCCACTGTGGTGGGTGCGGAGAGGGGTGGCGGCGTTATTATTGCTATACGTTCGGAAATGAACCTCGTTTTGCGTCGGGAATGGAGTGCAACAGAGTACTCAGATCATTTATGGGTAAGTATTCCCGTCTTTCAATCTACAAATACTACTTCTGGGCCCATGTTCATAAATATCTGCTGCGCCGTCACGAGATGGAATTAAATTTAATTTTCGACTTGGTGAGTAACCTAATGGTACAGTACCCGAATGATATATTTTTAATTGTTGGCGATTTTAATGTGGCGTACGCGGATTGGATACTGACTCGAGTTCTATGATGATGCGTTCCAGTGGTGATCGGTTAGTGCAATTAACGGCTGATTTCATGAGCTTCACAAACCTAAAGCAGTTTAACTCGTCCTTCAATGTTAATCACAGGTTATTAGATATAATTTTCTGCAACAAAGAGTGTACTGCTGTGACGTGTAATGATCCTATAACCAAAGAGGATGTGAATCACAAATCTTTAGTCCTTGAGATGCTACTGGAGACCTATGTACCGTTACCCCAGAGATATATTAGTAGAAAACTTTTTCACAGGGCTGATTTTGATGCGATTCGTGCTGAGATGGCATCCATTGACTGGCACTCTAAGCTACTGACCGTCGCCGGTAGTTCTTGCATGGATTCTATAGTGCATGTGTTTTATGACATTTTGAACGGTATAATTGATAAACATGTTCTGACCCGTAAGATAATTGACTGACACCACTCGCTATTTTTATTTTTTTATTTTATTTTATTTATTTATCGTTTATTTCAGGCTACATGAGAACAGTTACAAGATGTTATATTAACTTATTCTACGGCCCGTAGATATATACCTTAAACTTAAAACAACATTTAAATATTACAAAAAAATACCTTATTATAAGAATATATATAAATATATCTTAACCTAATGAGCACGTAATGACATTGACGTGTCGCGGGTCGGGGGTGCGCGTATCGGCAGGTGTCCCCTGAAGCGCCGGAACTTCACCCCATTCGGCCAGAACTCGGGAGTCATGACAGTGTCGATGCGGTCTGTTGGAACCCTCAACACAAAAGAGTTGAAGCTCACGTTGTGACGAGAGTTCAGCTTCTCCACCCTCAAACCCAACCCGGTTTTCTTCTGGAGGTAGTTCACGACGTCTGCGACCTTCGTGGTATGGTGAACACGAGATACGTAGACCATCGTGGTTGGGGCCTCTGCGCGGAAGTGCTGCTCGATGGATCTTGAAGCAGTACCACACTGGTTCTTGCAGGAGGGCTTCCTATTCTTCTTCACCACTACAGTGAACCCCTCTGGTGTCTATTGCATTCTGGATGAACGCTAGTAGCTCGTTCACGATGATCACCTTGTTAGTAGCCATCTCGGCGGGCGTATGACTGCGGCGCAAGTGCCGCGTGTCGTGTATTAATTAATAATTAATTAATTACGAAAGTGCATTAGCGAGGCGCAACCGTTTCCGACCGCGCATCTACTGCGTATCCGCCTTGGTATACAGTTCCACTCATTAAATTGGGCAAAGAAACAAGAAAGTATCATACCAGATGGAAACGATACGGGAATCCCATAGACTACCAAACATTTTCGGCGCTCCGTAAAAGGGAGTCTAGTCTTCAAAATGTCGAGTATCGTAATTATATTAAAATCAGCGAAGATAACATTAAAAATTGCCCCAAACTATTCTGGCGATACGTTAAGTCAAAGTTGCCATCTGGTCACATCTCTCAAACAGTAACATTTGGTCAGCGTGTTTCCGACAGCGGCGAGGACACTTGTAATTTATTTAATGAATATTTTAATTCCGTGTTTGTTCACAACGCACCGCGACCGACTGTTTGCGACCTCAACTGTCCGCCTTTAAACTCTCCAGTCGATCTTAATTCTTTAAGCATCTCCTTGGAAGCTATTCGAAAAGAGCTTAAAGGGATTGACATACATAAGGGAGCAGGGCCCGATGGTATACATTCTATATTTATTCGTGGCTGCGCCAATCAATTAACGTTGCCATTGCATATTATATACAACGGGTCTTTGAAGTCGGGTGTATTTCCATCAGTGTGGAAACGGGTTTTCATTACCCCTATTCCTAAAAATGATAAAAGGAGTGACGTGTCCCAATATCGACCTATATCTAAGACTAACTTATTCGGTAAAATTCTGGAAGAGATAGTGACTTGCTCGCCGGCGGATACACTGAAAAATCATATATCTCCTAACCAACATGGTTTCTGTAGGGGGCGTTCTGTTGAGTCTAACATGCTTACTTTTACCGACTTTGTAGTGGATGCTATGGACAACAAATTACAGGTAGACGTCGTGTATACTGATTTTTCTAAGGCTTTTGATAAAATTAATCATGATCTACTCATAGAGAAGCTATGGACCATCGGTATACATGGCGATCTGCTCCGTTGGATTCATTCTTATATCAAGAACCGTTCTCAAGCTGTTTCTATAAAGGGATATGTCTCACGTTTCCTGGAAATCCCATCGGGAATTCCCCAGGGATCGCATGCTGGGCCTTTGTTTTTTATTTTGTACATTAATGATATAGGTAAATTCATACATAATTCAAACTTTTTGTTGTATGCTGATGATGCAAATTTTTTCACGACAGTTGCAACCAACCATGACCAACAACAGCTGCACTCAGATTTAGAACGATTATCGGAGTATTGCTCATTAAATCAACTGAACTTAAATTTAGACAAATGCTCAGTTATAACGTATACCCGTAAACACAACCCTGAAGTCTACGATTATAAGATTAATGGTACTTTACTGAGTCGAGTCACATCCGTACGCGACCTATACGCGGGTATAGTTATGGATTCCAACTTATCGTACAACTTACATATAGACAGCATTGTTAATAGAGCATTCCGTCAACTTGGATTCATACTAAGGATCTCTAAACCTTTTAAACATCCCCAGACACTAAAAGTGCTATATTTTAGTTTTGTTCGTTCGATCCTGGATTTCGGTTACATCATTTGGAGTCCACATTATGATTGTCATCTTAAATGGATCGAGAGAGTCCAAAAGAAGTTTGTCAAACCATTACACTACCGTGGGAATCACAAACGTATATCTTATGAAAATTCACTTAACCGTCACTCCCTGACCACCCTCGCGCCTCGCAGAATGACGCATAATGTTTGACCAAGTATTCCTATCTAAAATTTTAAATAACCATATTGGCCCCCCATCACATTCTAGAAAAGACAAACCTAAGAGTACCTAGGTCCGGTTCTCGTTCATTGAACTTGTTTTCGGTAGAAAGATTTCTATAGAACAATTTACACAAGTAACAACTTCTTGAGACGCAGTGTTGACACATACAATGAGGATTTTGGGTGCTTGGATTTATTTAATAATAGTTTGGCTGCCGTCAAATTAGAACTACGTAATCTGCTCCTTCAAACAGACAGATAACTGTTGCACGACTTCTGTACTACCTACTACTAGATGTTATATAAGTATTTACCCTATATTTAAATTGACTGTAACTTTACCGTATGTATAACTTTTATGGACCTCTAAGTTTGTAAGTATCTATTGTTTTTGTGTGTGTATTTGTATATAACTGTTTGTGTCCTGAATAAACCAAAATAAATAAAATAAAAAATGTTTTGTATCTGATGATGAAGTGGATAGCTGTTATTGTTCAGTATCTAGTCATTTCTGTTTGTATACACGATTGTAAAATGGCTGTTGTTATCCCAAATAAAATAAAATAAGCAGTGTTCCCGGCGCGGAGCGGGGGCGGTGTGAGTGAGTGATCGAGTGAGAGTTGTGAGCTTTTAACTGTACTACAACTGCCTTTATGCTAATTTGCCCTTTTGCAAAGTAGTTCTTATGAGAAGTTGCCCTTATTAAAGGTGTGTAGGTACCGGTGATGAGCAGGTGCGCGGTGGAGTGCAGCGGCGGGCGGCCCGCGTCCGTCGCGCGCAGCAGCAGGTGGTAGCGGGCGCGCGTCTCGCGGTCCAGCGCGTCCCGCACCACCACCGCACCCGTCGCGCCGTCCACGCTGAACACGCCCTCTCCCTCCCCCGCCTCCCCCGCCTCCAGCGCCGACAGCGAGTACGTCACCGCGCCGTTGTCGCCTGCGACACAACACGTCGAGTGAGTCAAGTGTCCCCGTGCCGTCTGGCATCGGGAGGTCGTGCAGCCCATGAGCTTACCGGTGTCGTTGTCGGCGGCGTGCACCACGAGCACGACGTGTCCCGGCGGCGCCGCCTCGCTTACGGCGGCGCGGTACACGTCGTGCGTGAAGTCCGGCGCGCAGTCGTTGACGTCGACGACGCGGACCGTGACGTCGGCGTCGGCGGACGCGCCCGTCACGCCGTCCGTGGCGCGCACCACGAGGTGGTGCTCGCGCGTCGTCTCGTAGTCCAGCGCCGCGCGCGCCACCAGCACGCCTGTTGACAGACCAAGGCTGTGTGGGCTGACTACACCACTGTACTAGGCTGTGCTCGATGTTCGAGTACGTGATCTCTGAGTACAAAGCGACCATGAGTTTTATGTAATGGACAATGACAAGATAATTTTCATGAGTTTGCCGCTTATGTATTCTCTATATATACCCTTTTAACTACAATTAATGAAAATTTTAAGAAAATCGTTTGTTGTTTTCGAAAAAAGAGACAGAAAAAGATTAACAATCTGTATTTTGGCGATTTATCATTCCTTAATCTGGCCCTGGAAAAGTTATGTCAATGAGCTTCACCGTCAGCTGTTCTACAATTAAAAACACAATCGTGCTCAATTTGAGCGTTATCGGTCGAGTAATGTAGTGTAATTTAAACTGTAGCTCTACGTACATACGTAGATATACACGAACACATTAATGTTAATATATTTTCCAGAATCAGTAAAAAGTCCCCAAAGCGACAAGCTCTGGAGACGACCAGACCGGGAGAAATATTAAAGTCTGCTAGTAGGTAATGGGGGTGAGTGAGTGTGATCGGTGACGAGTGAAGGCGAGGGAAGGTGACGGCGAAGTGAACTGAAGCGAAACGACACGAGCGGGAATAAGCCAAGGCGATACAGGGGAACTACTCTCGGGGTAATACTCACATGGACTATTGCCTCTGTCGGATGCTGCGGGTAAAACCAACACGTTAGTAAAGCGAACTAAGGACGGCACCCGACCGCAGCACACACACTCCCACACACACACTCACGGTACGTACCGGTGTCGAAGTGCAGGTCGAACAGGTGGTCGGGGTCAGAGCTCTCCAGCAGCGTGTAGATGAGCTGGCGGTTGAGCGGCGACAGCGCGCGCAGAGTGGCGAGCGCGGCTCCCGGGGCCGCGTCCTCCCGCGCCTCCAGCGCCACGAGCGCGCGCTCCCAGGCCGGCGCCGCGCCGCCGCCCCACACGCGCACGGCCACGTCCGCGCCGGCGCCGCACGCGGGCGCGCCGCCGTCGAACGCGCCCACCACCAGCGCGTAGAGCTCGGGCCGCGCCTCGGCCGCGCGCCGCAGCGTCACGTCGCCCGTGCGCCGGTCCACGCGGAACAGCTCGCCGTTGCCGCGCTTCATCTCGTACCGCACCTGCCGAACACGACAGTGTATAGGCTCGCCCTCGCCCCTGACACGTGGAATGGACCACGGGGCGGATATATGCCCGTGTCTATCTCCTTATACAGAAGTTAGTCCGAACGTAAGGGTACAAGAAAATCGTCAAACTTAAGACAAACGGCTCTTTTACGCGATTATTGAGATATGTACATACCTCTTTATTACCCGACGGTTATTTATGGCAGGAAATCGATTAAATGGGGTATGCAGAACTTTATGTTGCATTCGACGTGCGAGCGCGATCAGTCGTCGCATACCTACGCATTATCGTGCCAACCGATTAACGACACGCGTCGAGTTGTTTACTATTTTTTTATACGGTTCTATACATTTATGCTATTAGAAGTGCTTGTTCCTCACGCTGTTCACTGCTCTCTCGATTTCGATAGGTCATCAATTGAGAACGCTGTGAACTCAGTCGTGACTCTCGCTGAAGTGATGTTTCTGAAGCACGTAACCTAAACCTGTCGTTCCTGAGATGCAGCAAGTCTTGCTTCATGATCCTCTTCAGATTCCTGAGATCGAAATAATCTTAACCTTTTATCATTTCTGCTGCATTGGCTGAGGTTCGATTTTCTTCGAAGCATTCTCACTTACTATCGTACACAATAATACTTATACAGTTACAGGCAGCAACCTTACATACCACTATTATTTCAACTCTCTCTTTATTTAATTTAGTATAGTAAATAATATTACGGAGACTGACTTTAAAGGTGACAAATACTTAAAACAGATTATTTTGCCGTTTTGGCACGGAACCTTTTGTGCTTTCTGACGCGCATTTCCCCTTTTTTTATATATTTTTATAAGTATGTAAATGTATTATGTATACACACGTGTTATAAAACAGCAAATAGTGGAAATCAAATCTGCAAACAAAGTTATTTATAACTGAGCTACTCAGACTGCAGATATATTAGTGGTATGTGACACCTGTCCTGGCTGCGGTAATTTTGATTTAAATTATATAGTAGTTATGGATCTCCTAAGTGCCCTATCAGCAATCCGCTTGCCCTCTATTACGTGGGACCAACAAAAGTACTGGCACAGTGTTGATGTGTAACGCACCTCTGCCTACCCCTTCGGGAATATAGGCGTAATGTATGTCTGCCTGTCATGTCTGTCGCTTGATATATTTTGTGCCAATTGGTCACCCATCCTAGTGAGAACCGCGACTGGGGTTGCTTAACTTGGGCTTATGCATGATTCTTTAGATCGACATAACTTTTTTATTTATCAACCTTTTGAAATGAAACAAACACTAAATATTAAGTTGAATGTACCGCAACGCATTAGTGAAAACCGCATTCAAATCAGTTAAGCCGTTTCTGAGATTAGCGCGTTCAAACATTCAGTCAAACAGACAAAAATTCTAAAAACCTTATTTTGGGGTTCTATTGCGTTCATAAAGCCCCCCTGCATCAATTTCTCATATATATCTTCCTTGTACAGAACAGTGCAGCGAACAGTTACAATTTCTCATATATATCTTCCTTGTACAGAACAGTGCAGCGAACAGTTACAATTTCTCATATATATCTTCCTTGTACAGAACAGTGCCGCGAACAGTTACAATTTCTCATATATATCTTCCTTGTACAGAACAGTGCAGCGAACAGTTACAATTTCTCATATATATCTTCCTTGTACAGAACAGTGCCGCGAACAGTTACAATTTCTCATATATATCTTCCTTGTACAGAACAGTGCCGCGAACAGTTACAATTTCTCATATATATCTTCCTTGTACAGAACAGTGCAGCGAACAGTTACAATTTCTCATATATATCTTCCTTGTACAGAACAGTGCCGCGAACAGTTACAATTTCTCATATATATCTTCCTTGTACAGAACAGTGCAGCGAACAGTTACAATTTCTCATATATATCTTCCTTGTACAGAACAGTGCAGCGAACAGTTACAATTTCTCATATATATCTTCCTTGTACAGAACAGTGCAGCGAACAGTTACAATTTTATTATATGTATTGATGATATTGATATTGATTATTAGTTAATTCTTTCGTTGAGATTTTCTGCCGCCGCCGCCGGTCGGAGACCGATATATAGAGATGAGCCAACTACCTGTCTGTGTTTTCCCTGTTCCCATGTTTGTATAATCCTGTGTTATGTGTAACCTTGCCGTGTACCCTCATGTGAAGAATTGCAGCGCGTCCGACAATTAGGGAACCTGTACGGCGATTTACGTGTGGGGCCTACGGCAAGCGGTGCCGAGCCGGTATCTAATCCGTTGCTTGTGTCAATTCCAGAACTACCTTGGGGCTTAGAATAAGCCATATTGAGACAAGTACAATTGCTGAGCAACCAGACGCTGCGCCGTCGCTCCTGTGGCCTTCGACCCGGAGCAACTCGTCAGCTAGAACAAAACTGATTGGAGGACACCAGCGGATCCTGCCGGCCGACCGCCCGTCGCCTGTGGACCCCCAGTTAAGTGCACCGGGCACTTCCGTAAAACAGTATTGTGATCCTATACTATCAACACACTCTTAGCTACTTGTATTATATAAACCCTAGGGTCCCTGCTAATAAAGTAACGTTAATTGTTTTACGTCGTTTAATTTAACTTCCTAGCAGGGGCCGTATCATCCTTTGTCTACTAAACCGTGGACAGGCAGGTAAGGCTCGACCTAGGCGAACGTACTTCGACCAAATTAGAGATGTTTTGGCCGAAGGCCAGGTAATTTTTTTTTATTGGTCCACAAAACTGAACTTACATAACACAGTACAAATTAGACATAGTATTCTCAAAATTTAATGTAAAGTTCTTCTTGATGTGAATACTGCATGCATTATACAATCATTATGAGAAACTCGATACACAATGTGGGATAAAAATGAAAAAAAAAACTAAAAAACAAGTTATGGAGTGCTAGTTATAAAAAAGGCTTTGGTTCTACAGAAAACCAATCGGCAAGGATGTGCAAGCATCAGTCACCATAGATGTAATAATTTTACACAGATCGTTTATAAAAACAAGAAAGAATAGAGGAGGTGAGGACCGTTATGAAAGTGGAAGAAGCTAAAGAAGTATCCCAGGATAGTAGTAAGTGGAATTCAATAGTCTCTGCATACCCCAATGGAAAAGAGGCGTGACCATATGTATGTATCCGTAATCCATTTACATCGAATTCCGCAGGAATAGTACATTACGGGTAAATAACTAATGTGTTGGTTACCTCGCCATTGTCATCTGCGTCGAGATCGACGGCGTGCACGCGCAGCACGTGCGTGCCCGGCTCGGCGCCGGCGCGCACGGCCGCCACGTACGGCAGGTGCACGAACTGTGGGCAGTTGTCGTTGACGTCCGCCACCGCCACGTGCAGGCGCGCGCGCGCCACGCGGCCCTCGGCCGAGCGCGCCTCCAGCACCAGCGTGTGAGCGGCACGTCGCTCGCGGTCCAGCGCCAGCCCGCTCGTGCGCACCGCGCCCGATGTCAGCCCCATCTGCCGGCACACACCCGCTGTAGTCACTCTCAATCTCACACTCTACTCACCCCCGCCCGCAGCTACTCACCTCGAACCCCTCGGTGGGATTCAGGATGCGAAACTCCACGTGCTCGTTGAGCGCGGCGCCGAGCACGCTCACGACGGCAACGGTGGTCACCTTGGTGGAGTTCTCCACCACGGAGCCGTAGTATTCGGGTTTCTGGAAGGCGAGGCCCGAGTTGTCGGCGTCCCGCACGCGCACGTCGACGCGCGTGGTACCGGCGTAGCGCCCGTCGGACGCACGCACGCGCAGGAGCCGCGCCTCCCCCGCACGCAGCACCTCTGGCCGCGCCACGGCGAGCTCGCCGCCCGCCCGCAGCGCGAACGCTCCCTCGACGTCGCCCTCGATGATGTCGTACTGCAGCGTCGCGCCGGGTGGTAGGTCGCGGTCGACGGCCGCCATCGTGGCGACGGTCACGTTGGCCCACGTGGGCAGCAGCACCGTGGCCTCGTACGCGGCCTGCGAGAACTCCGGCGGACAGTCGTTAACGTCGATCACCTCGACCGTGACCTGAGCCACACTCCCGGAGGGCAACCGCGGTGTGCCCATGTCTATGACCTGAAACAGTGACGATAGGGAGACTTCGGTCATATAATCATATTAGAAAAAGAGTTCAGCGAAAAGTTCTCTTTTTACTACGCTTTTATTAGCTTCACTTGTATGTTTGCTTGCTAGTATGTTTGTAACCGACTCTTTTGGGTTCGATTTTGCACTACTTTGAACGATCAGATTTAATTCAAACTTTGCACACCTGTCAAAGACGGGTACACCCAAATACTCCGAAAAACTTTATTCCGAATTTCGATGTTCCGAAGAATTGTAATGTCTATTATTAAAAATCACGAAACTTATTTTACCGAAAACCATAAATGCGATTTGTTAGTTTTCCGATTTTCAAACGTTCGAAGAGTCAAATGCTCGAAGGGTTCTCGGTCCGAAACACGACATTCCGATTTTAAATACTTCGAATAAACTAAAAGTCAACATGTTTGTTCTACAGAAAGTCTGGGTATCTGGAATGGGTAGAAGTGGGTTAGGTTAGTTTAGAACTGTGACCTCAACAGAGCGCGAGCCGAGCGAGTGAAGCGAGCGTGCCGCGGCAGCGACCGGCGAACCGCTGGAATTGATATGTTTTATCACAGATATAAGAATACTATACTAGTACAGATGAACCATCTCATAGAAGGAATTGGCGACGTTTTAAAGGCGTCTTTAGGGCTAGCTAAACTATTTACTATAAACTCCTAATAGATGGCAGTGTATTGTGAGCGAAAAATACGTAATAGATGGCGGTATGTTATGTGTGCGAAAAATACATAATAGATGGCAGTATTTTAACTTCTTATCAGAGTTAATTGGAGAGGAGATTATTATTAGTTATTATTATTACCCACATTTGAACTTTTCATTTTTCTTGATAAAATAAAATGGTAATAAGTACCTACTTACATAATAGAAGGTGGAGGAGATTCAATAATTTTATGATAAACCCATCGTGTCCGCCGGGAGCCACTGGTCCGCCGGGCGCCACTGGACCGCCGGGCGCGACTGGACATACCCTCTGCTAGTAACCAGAGACGCCCGGCAACGGACGTTAGAGCGGCCGCGGCCTCAAACCGCAGAATTAAAAAAAAAAAAAACCCATCGTGTCTGAGCTTGTTGATTTTCTTATTTAAACATATAAGTAGGTACTTACCTATAAATATGTTGTAAGTAGGTAGGTATACTACGGTTGTGTATTCCCGTATCAGTATTCGCTTAGCATAATAATATCATCATCATTCATTAAAATCTTATTTAATAACTAGCGGTTTCCCGCAGCTCCGCCTGTGTGTTCTAGCTTTCTTGATCACCAGTTACTGATTTATTATGCATAGCTGTTGAGCGATATTGTATCTTAAGATAAAATATTACTGATCGAAGTGAGCTAAGCGAGCGAAGCTCAATCTTAGGCGATACCTCATCAATAGATTTTTTAAAAACCTATAATCCTAGCTGGGAATTGAACCCATTGATTTAGAAAAAAAATCACATCCTTTATTATTACACCATACGATAGTGTTGCTGTTAATGATAAAATTCTGAGAAGTAATGATATACGGTAATGTATATATCTCAATAATCGCGTAAAGGCCCGTTAGTCTTAAGTTTATAATCTAATTCCCAAGTGGTCCTATTTCAATTTGGTCCTAATTCACAAAAATTATAAATCAGTAACTGGTGATCAAGAAAGCTATAACACGCAGGCGGAGCTGCGGGCAACAGCTAGTTCATAATAAATCAGTAACTGGTGATCAAGAAAGCTATAACACGCAGGCGGAGCTGCGGGCAACAGCTAGTTCATAATAAATCAGTAACTGGTGATCAAGAAAGCTATAACACGCAGGCGGAGCTGCGGGCAACAGCTAGTTCATAATAAATCAGTAACTGGTGATCAAGAAAGCTATAACACGCAGGCGGAGCTGCGGGCAACAGCTAGTTCATAATAAATCAGTAACTGGTGATCAAGAAAGCTATAACACGCAGGCGGAGCTGCGGGAAACAGCTAGTACATAATAAATCAGTAACTGGTGATAAAGAAAGCTATAACACGCAGGCGGAGCTGCGGGAAACCGCTAGTATACAATAAATCAGTAACTGGTGATCAAGAAAGCTATAACACGCAGGCGGAGCTGCGGGAAACCGCTAGTATACAATAAATCAGTAACTGGTGATCAAGAAAGCTATAACACGCAGGCGGAGCTGCGGGAAACCGCTAGTATACAATAAATCAGTAACTGGTGATCAAGAAAGCTATAACACGCAGGCGGAGCTGCGGGAAACCGCTAGTATACAATAAATCAGTAACTGGTGATCAAGAAAGCTATAACACGCAGGCGGAGCTGCGGGAAACCGCTAGTATACAATAAATCAGTAACTGGTGATCAAGAAAGCTATAACACGCAGGCGGAGCTGCGGGCAACAGCTAGTATACAATAAATCAGTAACTGGTGATCAAGAAAGCTATAACACGCAGGCGGAGCTGCGGGAAACCGCTAGTATACAATAAATCAGTAACTGGTGATCAAGAAAGCTATAACACGCAGGCGGAGCTGCGGGCAACAGCTAGTATACAATAAATCAGTAACTGGTGATCAAGAAAGCTATAACACGCAGGCGGAGCTGCGGGAAACCGCTAGTATACAATAAATCAGTAACTGGTGATCAAGAAAGCTATAACACGCAGGCGGAGCTGCGGGAAACCGCTAGTATACAATAAATCAGTAACTGGTGATCAAGAAAGCTATAACACGCAGGCGGAGCTGCGGGAAACCGCTAGTATACAATAAATCAGTAACTGGTGATCAAGAAAGCTATAACACGCAGGCGGAGCTGCGGGAAACCGCTAGTATACAATAAATCAGTAACTGGTGATCAAGAAAGCTATAACACGCAGGCGGAGCTGCGGGAAACCGCTAGTATACAATAAATCAGTAACTGGTGATCAAGAAAGCTATAACACGCAGGCGGAGCTGCGGGAAACCGCTAGTATACAATAAATCAGTAACTGGTGATCAAGAAAGCTATAACACGCAGGCGGAGCTGCGGGAAACCGCTAGTATACAATAAATCAGTAACTGGTGATCAAGAAAGCTATAACACGCAGGCGGAGCTGCGGGAAACCGCTAGTATACAATAAATCAGTAACTGGTGATCAAGAAAGCTATAACACGCAGGCGGAGCTGCGGGAAACCGCTAGTATACAATAAATCAGTAACTGGTGATCAAGAAAGCTATAACACGCAGGCGGAGCTGCGGGAAACCGCTAGTATACAATAAATCAGTAACTGGTGATCAAGAAAGCTATAACACGCAGGCGGAGCTGCGGGAAACCGCTAGTATACAATAAATCAGTAACTGGTGATCAAGAAAGCTATAACACGCAGGCGGAGCTGCGGGAAACCGCTAGTATACAATAAATCAGTAACTGGTGATCAAGAAAGCTATAACACGCAGGCGGAGCTGCGGGAAACCGCTAGTATACAATAAATCAGTAACTGGTGATCAAGAAAGCTATAACACGCAGGCGGAGCTGCGGGCAACCGCTAGTATACAATAAATCAGTAACTGGTGATCAAGAAAGCTATAACACGCAGGCGGAGCTGCGGGCAACCGCTAGTATACAATAAATCAGTAACTGGTGATCAAGAAAGCTATAACACGCAGGCGGAGCTGCGGGCAACCGCTAGTATACAATAAATCAGTAACTGGTGATCAAGAAAGCTATAACACGCAGGCGGAGCTGCGGGCAACCGCTAGTATACAATAAATCAGTAACTGGTGATCAAGAAAGCTATAACACGCAGGCGGAGCTGCGGGCAACCGCTAGTATACAATAAATCAGTAACTGGTGATCAAGAAAGCTATAACACGCAGGCGGAGCTGCGGGCAACCGCTAGTATACAATAAATCAGTAACTGGTGATCAAGAAAGCTATAACACGCAGGCGGAGCTGCGGGCAACCGCTAGTATACAATAAATCAGTAACTGGTGATCAAGAAAGCTATAACACGCAGGCGGAGCTGCGGGCAACCGCTAGTATACAATAAATCAGTAACTGGTGATCAAGAAAGCTATAACACGCAGGCGGAGCTGCGGGCAACCGCTAGTATACAATAAATCAGTAACTGGTGATCAAGAAAGCTATAACACGCAGGCGGAGCTGCGGGCAACCGCTAGTATACAATAAATCAGTAACTGGTGATCAAGAAAGCTATAACACGCAGGCGGAGCTGCGGGCAACAGCTAGTTATAATAATATAGCAGTCACACGAGCGATGAAAGAGCTAAAAGAGGCCTTTTTAGGGTTAACTCAAGAAATATTCACTATAAAATTTTATATTATTACCGAATCATTTCCACGTTTGTGGGTTGTAGTACAGTATTTCACCAACAAATTAAAGTCCAGATTAGCGTAGGTGCATGTCACTGGATAGATGCAAACGTCAAAGATGATCCGGGTTCAAATCCTAGGAAAGTATTTTTTGTATTTGTTCACAAATTCTTTATTTTCAAAACTGACTTCTTAAAAGGAGGAGGTTCTCAATTTGACTGTTTTTTTGGCAAGTATGTAAGTATTTCATTATTGTATTTTGAGCGGAGTTTACGAAGCTCGCGATCTTTCTTAGACGACTCGTGTATTTCGTTCGTGTTTGAACTCCTAAACGATTGGACCGATCTTTTTGAAATTTGGCACGGTCATAGTGACCATCACCGTGATTGCATATAATCTGGATTCATAAAGATCGGTCCAGTCGTTTAGGAGTTCGACCCGGATCGACAAACTCAGCTCAATTATTGCAACAGCAGAATGTATTGCATACCTAGTATATTAAGTTGCTTCAAAATAAATATAAATAGGTACCAATAGGTGAAAATGTGTATCTATATTATTATAATATCCTATTGTGCAAAAATTGCGTAACCATAGGGCTTATTCAATATTAATATCAGCGACATTTATCTGTGCTTTAGCAAGAGTTATTGATGAAAAATAAACGCCATCTAAATTTATAGCAGTACTTATTCTAGCCGATACGTGTACCGTGGCGCTGTACTGACATTTTATTAAAAAAGGTTAAATTAGAGTTTTAAAGACCCGAAAACTACTTATCTAATCGTAGAAAAACTTTTTAAATATGTATATATTTACCTAGACTGGAATTCCTGACTAAAACGAAAGATATTGACTTAAATATTATGAACCATTACCCGTAACGCCACCTAGTTTAAAATAATTCAACTAACACGACAGGCCCGATAATTATGTTCCTGATAGACTACCAATGGTTTTATATAAAAAAAATTGGGAAACATAGTTTGGCATGTGACAAGGGACAAAATATTCTTATTCGAAACAAAATATTTTAATAATCAGAATTCGTATTGTTGATGTTTCGAAATATCATTAAGTCGGACTTTTTGTTATTCGATCTATTGAAGTTTGGTATTTTGAGGGTAGTGATTATAAACGTTAGGAATATTGAAATTTAGGAATTATAAAAATAGGAATAATGATCAATCGGAGTTGTTATATTCGGAATTTTGAACCAGTCGGAATTATGAAAATCTGTATTTTGAAATTCGTATTTGTGACTGACAGAATAAAGTTATTCGTATTTATGTAGTGTACCCGTCAAAGACCGATGATAATGCAATAATTCGATTGAAAATTTAAAAAAAAAATGAAAATAAAAACTAAAAAATGAAAAATTAATAATAGTTTTAAAAAACTAAAAAAACACTTTTCTATAGAGAATCCAACTAAAAAGTAGAAAATAAATTTTAATAAGTTTGAATTAAGAATAGTGTGTTGGATTCTCTATAAAAGCGTGTTTTTTTAGATTTTTTTACTATTATTTTTCTACTATGCGTCGCGTCCGTAGGTTGCATTATAATAATACTTTATTGTAATAATGTAGATTTGAGTACATAGGTAATCTGTGAATCTGAATGAAGCCGGTCGACGCGAACCCTTCAAACTTATTGTGAATATCGGGCGGGACGCTCACCCGCACGCTGAAGTGATGGTCGCGTGCGCGCTCGTAGTCGAGCGGCGCGCGCAGGCGCAGTGCTCCCGTGGCGGGGTCCACGCGGAACAGCGCGGCCGCAGCCGGCTGCTCGATCTCGAAGGCGCGCTGGCGGTGCGCCGGCGAGTCGGCGTCGCGCGTCCCCAGCACGAGCGGCGAGCCCGCGTCCGCGCCGCTCGCGTCCGCGTCCGTCACCAGCGCGTCGGCGCGCGCCGCCTCCGACACGCGGCCGCGGTAGTGGCGCCGCTCCAGCGTGGGCGGGAACTCGTTACGGTCCAGCACGTGCACGCCCACGCGCGCGCGCGCTTCCCCGCCGCCCTGCGCCACCGACTTTAGCGTTAGTACTGTAGAAGGCACCCTAGAGTCGAGTGTGGTACGATGCTCGTGGGGAGTACCAGACTCCGACGATACTCTTACGACGTTACTCTTTGTTCTCAGAATTTGGTTTTAGTGTAAAGTTGGAGAAAACAGGCGAGAGGGCCCTGGGAAGGAGATGGATCACGATTCGAAGAAAAGCTCGGGCCGCAGAGATTCTATTTAGTGTCCTGGCAATTTGGTTGGAAATTTGGTTTGAATTACAGGGTGGTTATAAACTTTCTATAGTTCTCAGTAAAGGCAACAAGCCTGCCTGCCCCCCACTATTGCGTGGGACGAGCGGCGTCCCAAGTCCCTGCTCAGTACATAACATTTATGTACTGAGTACTTCATTGAAATTGGGTATTTCTTATTTGAATTGGGTTTAGCGTTCAGGTAGCGTAGTGCGTGACATCGCACCCTTGCAGCGAAAAGTTTTAGCAAAATGCTTACAATATTAACGGCGACGACTGTAAGGTTGTAGAACGTTCTCTTCTCGTAGTCGAGCGGCGCCTGTGTGGCGAGCAGGCCCGCGGCGGGGTTTAGGCGGAACAGTCCCTCGCCGCCCTCCAGCGAGAACCACACGGACGTGGAGCTGCGCACCTCCAGCGCCAGCAGCGCCGCACCGGCCGGCTCGTTCTCGTACACCTCACACTCGGCGTCCGGCGCGGCGAACCTCGGCGGCGCGTCGTCCGGCTCCACCACCACCACGTGTAGCGGCAGCGTGGACGCGCGTGCGCCGGGTGGCGGGTTGGCGGCGCGCACCAGCAGCGTGTACTCGGCCGGGCCGGCGGCGGGCGGCGCGCGCACCAGGCGCACGTCACCCAGCGCCACGTCGACCGCGAATAGTCCAGCGGCCGTCGCGTCCCCGCCCGCCAGCGAGTACAGTACGCGCGCCGCCTCGCCCGCATCCCGGTCGGCCGCTCGCAGCGCCGCCACCAGCGTGCCGGGCGCCGCCCCTCGCGGCACACGCGCCTCGGCCAGGCGCCGCCCCCACTCGGGCGCGTGCTCGTCGGCGTCGTGGACGCGCACGGTGACGCGTGCGTATGCGCGGGAGGCACGCGGTGCCTGATCTCGCACCCACACTGTCAGCTCGTGGACGGCGGCACTCTCCCTGCGCGACAGACGAAACGTTCTAGTCTACTCGAGCCGCCGACTTCGGGCTCGGCCCCCGGGAGAACATCCTCACCTGTCGAGCGGCCGCGCCAGCTCCAGCACGCCGGTGAGCTCGTGCACGCGGAACAGCGCCACGGAGGCGGGCGAGCGCGCGGCGTGCAGGCCGTACAGCAGGCGCGCGCCCGCCGCCTCGCCGCCCGCGCCCAGCGCCACGAGCGCCTCGCCGACGTGCGTCGCCTCCGACGTCTCCACGTAGTACTCAGAGCGAGCGAACCGCACGCCGTCCTCGTTGGAGTCGTTGACGACGGTCACGTTCACCTGCGTCCGGAACACACACCGTCAGCCACAGCGGGAACGCACCCCGGGGCGTACGTCGACCGGGACTCACCGTGGCGTAGACGACGTGCAGGCCGTCAGTGACCGACACGTTGAGCGAGTAGCGGGCCTGCCGCTCCCACAGGGGGCGCGCGGCCAGCACGAGGCCGCCGTCCTCGCGGCCTACGAGGAACTCGTGGCGGGGGTCACCGCCGACCAGGTCGTAGTAGAGCGCGTCCCCGTCGGGGTCGGAGGCCTGCAGCACGGCGAGCAGGAAGCCCGGCGGGTCCAGCTCGGCCACGAGCAGCGGCGCGGGTGGTACCAGGGTTGGCGGGCTGCCCCCTCCTCGCGCCACGCCCAGTACCCGCACGCGCGCCGCACTACAGCGCGGAGGCGCGCCGCCGTCGCACGCGCGTACCTGCGCACGGCAAGACACTTGATTCGACTTGATCAATAAAATTGACGTATAGGACGCGATGGGCGTAATGTTTAAGACGTGTGGATTTTTTTCTTATTTTGTAGTTGCAAGATTTATTGTATTTAAGGTAGGGCGGGGAATACTCACGGTGAGGTGCAGCGCGCGGCCCGGCACGAGCGGGCCGGCGCGCGCCAGCACCACGCGCCCGCTGGCGGCCCGCACGCGCACCAACCCGCGGGCCGCTCCCCGCGCGCGCGTCCAGTAGCGCACGGAGCCGTTGCGACCCTCGTCCGGGTCCCAAGCCGCCACCTGCACACGACACCTCTCGTTTACTCTATTCATTATATTGTATTTGTTTTTGTATTTAATTTTGTACTTGGATAGTGCAAATACAAAATCTTCTGGTCTTGTAAAAAGGTCAAATAACATTTTAATGTGTTTTGGGGCTAGCGGCCACATTAATTATCGGATCTCCGCGAAACTTGTCCCAAGTATTTTCTTGAAACAATATTTTTCAATGTGATTTATTTTTGATTGGAGGAAAAAGCTCAAATAATGTTTTCTATTCCAGTTCTAAAAAGAATTCTTCCTCTGTGGCTCAATGCTTAGCCTCCTGTATCGGTCAAGTAGTCCGGGAAAATACCTTTAGCGCTTGGAAACAAATGTTAACCTTCCCTTATAGAATCCTACGCGTAAAGAAAAGGCCGTTGACATCTTTGACGGTCCAAATCAAAGAAAATTGTACAAACAATTTAGGCATTATAAATTTAAATGTAATTCACGCACTGGCCTGGTTATTCTCAGGCCAAGAAATTAAAACTTGTAGAGAATAAAGTAAGGGAGGGCGACATCAGTGGGGCGGCAAGACTACTTTTTAGTAGCGACGTGCTGACTCCTTATTCTGTAGAAACTTTGACGAAAAAAAACTGAAAACTAAAGTTCTACTCGCTGTTTATTACTACGCCTCGTCTGAAATCAATTTCTTCTCTTCTTTTAAGCGTATTCTTGAAAAGTTAACTCCCTCTTACAACCACGCAATCATAATGGTTGATTTCAACACCTGTCAAATCAAGAACGACAATCGTACCTGGTCTTTTCAACGCACTATACAGTTTTGTAACCTCTCCATGCTCCCTTTAAACACCACCCATCACGTTCCTTGTGTTTTTTTTACTAAGACTTTTATTTAGACTTTACCGTTTGCTTGCACCACAAATGAGGATTACAGCTTGACTTTCAGGCTATAATCCTCACTAACTTATTGCTATAACGCCGAAACTATAATGCGACTATTTTTTTACATGTATGACTATTTATGACTATTTCATCCCTTTTTTTAGCGTTGTCAAAATTCGTTTTCATTGAGATTTCAAATATGAGGATTCAGCTTGAAGCACACTTTAAATAAGACATTACTTCACGCGTGGTGTATAAAATTAGCAGCATCTTGTTGGCTACGATTTGTGTACCTACTTAATGTAAGAACTGGCGATTGGGAAACAGTGCGTTACCGTGGCGACGTAGAGGTCGGGCGCGGGCGCGGGCGCGGGTGGCTCGGGCTCGTCGTACAGCTCCCAGGCGGCGGGGGAGGCGGCGGCGGGGGAGGCTGCGAGGGTCTCCGCCTCGTCCTCTTCCTCGTCCGCGTCTAGCTCGGGGCTGGCGTCCTCCCCCGCCGCGCCGTCCACGGGCACGCGCAGCTCGTAGTAGCGCTGCGAGAAGGCGGGCGCGTGGTCGTTGATGTCCAGCACGAGTACACTGACGCGCACGTCCGTGGCCAGCGTGCCGTCCGAGCAGCGCACCTCCAGCGCGTGCGCGGCGCCCACCTCGCGGTCCAGCGTGCGACCCGTCGTCACGATCTCGCCTGCGACAAACAACACACACACCTTCACTCACGGATATAATTTAAAAATTGTTCTGTACATAAAAAGTTTAATTATCAGTAATAATAATATGAAGAAATGGCCCAATTATAGAATCTTGAGGAACGTCGTAGTGCATGGGCTTTCTTAAGACAGTATTATGATGGGCGCAATCAAACGCTTTGGAGATGTCAATGGAAATGTATGTATGTACCGGTTCGCTCGTCGATAGAGAACAGCCCGTCAGGGTTGCCAGCCACGATGGAGTAGGTAACGTTGGGCGGCACGGGCGCGGCGTCCCCGTCCGTGGCTCGCACCGCTACCACGTGCGTGTGCGGTGCGCAGTGCTCGGGCACGGCGGTGAGGTAGGCGGCGCGCTCGGGCCACGGTGCCACGTCGTTGACGTCCTGCACCTCTACGTGCACCTGCACGCACGTGTGGCGCGGCACCAGGCCGTGGTCCTGCGCGCACACCCGCACCCAGTACTGCGCCACCGCCTCGCGGTCCAGCGGAGTCAGCGTGCGGATCACGCCGGCGTCGTCCACGGAGAAGTGCGCCATGCCCGAGCCGGCCACGATGCAGTAGGCGAGGCGCGAGTCGCGGCCGGGCGGGTCGGCGTCCGTCGCCGCCGCCACCAGCACAGTGGTGCCGGGCGGTGCGTCTTCGCGCACGGCACCCGCCAGCACGCCGTGTGCGGCGAACGATGGCGCGTGCCGATTCTCGTCCACGTCCACCACCTGGAAGGGATGGGACATTATTACCAAATCCGTGTAACTCTAGGTGTATTTAGGTCATGGGTCTAGTTGTATGAGTAGAAGCGTGGACACCAGCTCTTGCATGGACACGTAACTAACTACTAAGATCTTGAAAATGATTTTGTTTATTACGCATTAATTAATTAGATGTACAGAATAATATCAACACAAAAATATGCGTTGGTAGTATTATCCTACTAATATTATAAACGCGAAAGTTTGTAAGAATGTATGTATGTATGTATGTATGTATGGATATTTGTTCCCCTTTCACGCAAAACCTGCTGAATGGATTTGAATGAAATTTGGTACAGATTATAGTCTAGAATAACACATAGGCTAGGCTTTTTATACCGGTAATAGGTTCCTGTGTGAGATAGAGGGAACCAAAATCCACGCGAGCGAAGCCGCGGGTGGAAACTAGTTGTGAAATAAAAGGGAACACAAACCTCCACGATGACGGTCGCCTCGGCCCACATCGCCGGCCGGCCGCCGTCCGTGGCCCGGACCGTCACGCCATACACCTGCAATGTCACAATATTGCCGCTCAGTTAGAGCGCTTTTCCTGTCAAGCGTTTTCCGGCTCTCATCTGCAGTGTGTGAACTGCGCTCTGTCACTGAATGATATAATGTGAAGGCTTGAAGGTTCCACAGAGAAACAAATTCGGTTCCTGCGGTAGTATAATTAGGTACTTTACTCATAAGTTCTACGTTTATTTATTTATTTATATACGCTTTATTGTACCCTAATACAGTATTATTATATCTACATACACAGAGCTTACATTTATGAACAGTGTAATGTGTGGCCTATTGCACAGGCAACCTTTGGATGGATAGAATTTGAAGGACGAAAAGGTAGTAGTAGGCGTAGGTCAATAAACTTATAAATACATACATATATGGGAACATAATTACATAATTACAAACTACGTTTTATGCGGAAACTCGAAACTGGCTTAAGTGAGCGTTTTTGCGTGTGTGTTTGTCTCTCTGTGTGTGTGTGTGTGTGTGTAAAGCGGTAGTTTAATATTTTTGGGCATTCTCACAGAACGTCATCTAGCCCAAATTAAACTAATATAAGCTTGTGCTATGGGATCTAGACGACTGATAAAGATACTTATATATTTCTAAATACATACATACTATACATAGAATACACCCAAACTCCGAAACAAACATTTGTGGATCACAATTGTATGTGAAGGACGACTTTGCCCGTACCTTGAAGCATTGACTTTATCTTTGCTATTAGGTACCCATTTTCATCAAACTTCTACCTAAACCTACCACCCTACCTTACCCAACCTACCTTACACTCTACTCTACCAACGGAGCTATCTACTGTACAGTGTACTAATGTGTGTATTAATATAAACTGTTAGATACTCGTATAAACAAAAACCATAATATCAGCTAGTGTTTTATATCATAAAAAAAATATACTACTGGTCAAACACGATCTATGCAACAAGGAAATGTCAGTTCAAACAATAACATTAGAGATAAGAGAGATTGAGAAGTGCTCACCTGCCGTTCCTCAAAGTCCAGCCATTTTGCGGTACGTAGCGTGCCAGAGGTGGCGTCAATGCTGAACACGACGTCTTCAATAGCCTGGTCTGGCAGCGAATACGAAACGCGGCCGCCCGCACCCAGGTCCGGGTCCAGTGCATCCAACACGGCCACCAGCGTGCCCGGCGGCACGTCCTCGCGCACGCGCACGCCGTACGTGGGAAGCGCGAAGCGAGGCGCATTGTCGTTGACGTCGTCCACGGCCACGCGCACCAGCGCGTCCCCGTGCAGCCCACCGCCGTCCATGGCACGCACTTCCAGTTCGTAGAGCGCACGTCGCTCACGGTCCAGCGGCGCGCACACCGTAAGTACGCCCGTTGTGCGCTCGATGCAGAACTCGCCCGCGTCCGCACCCGTCATGCTATACGTGATCTGGGCGAACGTGCCCGCGTCGCGATCCGTCGCGTTAGCTCGAAATATCGCCGTACCGTTGAGAGCATTTTCTGTGACGCGGTAGCTTGCGAGAGTTTTTTCGAACCGCGGCGGATTGTCATTGACGTCGATTACGGTGACTGGAAGAATGCGTGACACGGAATGCTGTGGTGATCCGAGATCGTAGACGGTGATGTTTAGATAATACTCGGTCTCTCGCTCTCGGTCCAGATATCCAATGACTTGCAGCTCACCCTTATCTGGGTCTATACGGAAAGCGGAGTCGGCATCTCCACCCGATATCCCATAAACTAGGAGACCATTGTAGCCCAGGTCCCGGTCGCGTGCCTTCAGTTTTACGAGAGAAGTGCCGAGCGCCACTGACTCGTTTACTTTGACCTCGACAGGAAAGTCAACGAACTCGGGAGCGTGTAAATTATCCCCGTAGCGCGAGGGTGCAAGCGAGAAGTCGTCACTGAGGTCGACCGGTGCATTGCTGCGCGCGGCGGCCGCCAGCAGCTCCGTGAGGCGGCGCGCCACGCCCGACTCGCGGCACTCCATAGCTCCGCCGCCGCCGGGTGCGCCACCCGCCAGGTGCAGGGTCAGAGACGTTGCGTCGGCGAAGTGCGTCCCGTCAGTGGCTGTCACGTTGAGCACACGAGAATCCGCCCGGACCTCGTTTAGGTCACACGATAGACTGACGACACCGGTGCCGGAATCCAGTGTAAAGCAGTTGTCGTCGTTACCACCAGTGAGCCTGTATGACACTACGTCCCCGGCGTCGAAGTCGATGGCGGAGAGGGTCACTATCTCGGAGCCGACTGGGAGACGGCGGGGTAGGTATCCCACGCAGTCGACTCGTTCGAACTGAGGTCTGTTATCGTTGACGTCTTCTAGCCGCACTATGAGTCTCATTTCCGCTTGTCTTCGATACGGCGTACCCCAATCACTGGCGCGGATACGTAATGTATACTCTCGTCGCATACTTTCATAGTCAAGAAGGCGGGTGGTTCTCACGACACCGGAGAAATGATCGACTTCAAAAGGAATCGGTTGAAGGTTAGCTATACTGTATGAAATATAAGCGTTATCGCCTGAGTCTGCATCGCGAGCTGTGACCCGCGCCACAACTGCTCCACTGGGTCCATTTTCTTGAATACTTATTTCATTGCCTTCTCCTTCGAAAACAGGGTCGTTATCATTTGAATCCAGTACTGTAATTTTCACTTTAGCAGATGATTGCTTACGTGTTCCGGCATTGCCTTGATCAATGGCTGAGACAGTCAATGTATAAAAAGCTTTTTCTTCGGCGTCCAGCGGTACAGCTGTGTACAAAACGCCCGTATCCGGATTCACGAAGAACTCCTCTCCCTCATTGCCACCGACAACCTCAATGTATACACGTGCATTAAGGCCTTCATCAAGATCGCTTACTTTGAGCCTAATGACTGGTGTGTTGGGTGGAACAGTTTCCGGGATACTTGCCTCGTATATTTCACGGCTAAACACCGGTGCGTTATCATTGGCATCAACAAGTATCACAGGTAAGGTCAAATACGATGCACGAGGTGGATGCCCCGCGTCCACAGCACGAAGAGTCAAGTTGTAGCCGGCAGGAGCCGTCTCGCGGTCCAGTAATGCATGCACGAGTACGTCATACTCATCGGGCTGTGCCGATGCTCGTACGCGGAAGTGCCCATCAGGGTCTCCATCGACGATGTCAAGGCTAGCGATGCGACCATGTTCACCCTCATCTTGGTCGGTAGCCTCCACTATAGCATATATTTCCTCCGTTGAGTTTTCGACGACTTCAGGCATACGCCTCACTCGCAGTTCTGGAGCGTGTAAGTTGACACGAGCTACGCGCACCGTAACGGTGGCGCGAGCCGCGGGCGCGTTTTCACCCCGGGTCAGCAGTGAGGCGCGATCGCGCGCCAGCACTACCAGTTCGTACTGCGTCGCTTCCGCCACCGATAGAGGCCGTGTCACAGTGATGACTCCACTCGTGGGATGTACGGCGAAGCGGTCGGTGGGCTCCGCGATGCTGTAGTAAATTTCTCCATTGATGCCGAGATCAGCGTCGTCTGCAGTGACACGCGCCACACTCGCGTGGAGAGGCACATCCTCCGAGACCAGCGCCTCGTACTCGGTAGGATAGAACAGCGGGCTGAGGTCGTTCTCGTCGGCGACGGACACAGCGAGTTCAGTATCCGCCTCGAGAGTGCGCCCATCCGGTAAGTGTGCGGTGGCTCGCACGTCAAGTCGGTAGACCTCCCGACGCTCGCGGTTCAGTACGTCGGCGTGGCCGGCACGCGTGCGTATAAACAGAAAACAAAAATCACCAACGGTGCGTTCCTCAGCCTTAAAAACTTATCTTTGTCCCCGTGCCTAATACGGAAGCGCACCCTGGCGTCGGGCACGGGGAGCTGCACGCCGAGAGGCTCCTCAACGGGCGGCTGGTCGGCATAGGTGCGCGGAGGACTGTTCTCCGGTATGCTCAAGTTGTAGAGCGTGTGTGCAAAGCGCATCTGCGTGGTGGCCGGGTCGGGGGTGGTCACCGCTGGCGAGGGCGGGCCCAGGGCCGCAAGTGCACACACGCACAGCGCCGCCAGCGCGAGCCAGGCGCGCCACACGCGCCGCACGCACATCGCGCCGCACCACACTCACCGCCAACCTGGAACATACCATTGTACATCTTGTTTTAACGTTGATCAACGTACGTCGTACATACTATACATTACGTATTATAATATCATAGCGAAGCGTGGTTTAATCATTTATCTGTGTAGAGTCTAGACTATACACAGATTAACAGCTTAGAACAAACGTCTAAATCGGTGGGCGAGACTGACACACACACGCGCGCTGCCAGTGTACATTTAAAGAAATTAAGTAAATATTAAAATTTATGTCAACTTATGCATGTTTTGTTTGGAGTTTTTATTGGAAAATCATAAAGTGGATATTTTATTTTTTCGCCCTCGCCTAGTTTGATTTTGATTAAGTTTGTGACCAATTTGTGACAAGCCTATACTGATCCAAAGAGAACAACTAATTCTTATAGGTTATAGGTTATGGTCTTATAGGTTTTTTTATTTTTATTTTTATATTGCGTTCGCCAAATTGACGCCGCGGTGGTAAGTCGTGACGACGTCTAGCGATGGGGGCCACTCTCACAGCACACAATACTATAGAGAGTAGCCCTCAACTTGACGACCTACTGATGTGCCTCTTCCCGCTCCGCTTAAAGAACCCAGGATTATATGTGGGAGGAAACACGTGCACAGCAGGGCGTTCCAGGCCACTACCGTTCGGCAGAAAAACGAACGTTTAAAACGCTCGGTTCTCGCGAACATGCTATCCACTGTGTGGGAAGTGCATCTCTGCCCGGCACGCGTTGTTCGGGATCGGAAGAAGAGGGTGGGATCAGATTGAAGAGCTCTTCAGAACACTCGCCGTGGTAAATACGGTAGAATGCGGCAAAGGAAAGCTATTGTTCGGCGCTGAACTAGCGGCTCAAGGCTTCCCGTTACCTCCGGACAA